>BHFT01036896.1:0-60450 GCA_004320025.1 Laticauda laticaudata
AATGGATTCAGAGCCCCTGGGTATGGTTAGGAGGGTGTATACTTTTCTATCCTGCCTTTTGCATATTTCCTACATAGATACATGGGGAAATCCCATTTACAGAAAATACCCTTAGGGATATAGGGTTAGGTCTCCATGAATTCAGAGAGTAAAATGGATTTGGAGCCCCTGGGTATGATTAGGAGGGTGCATACTTTTCTATCCTGCCTTTTGTATATTTCCTGGCTAAATACATGGGAAAGTCCCATTTGCATAAAATTTACTTAGGGTTATAGGGTTTGGTCTGCATGAATTCGGACAATAAAATGGACATTGCCAATGGATTCAGAGCCCATGGGTACGATTAGGAGGGTGCATACTTTTCGATCCTGCCCTTTGTATATTTCCGACATAAATACATGGGAAAATCCCATTTGCAGAAAATCCACTTAAGGGTTAGGCCTAGGTCTCCATGAATTCATGGAGTAAAATGGACTATAAAAGAGGAATCCTGAGATAGTTTGGTTATAGAGAATATGCAGGAAGATATTGAATTGCAGAATAAATATATTAAGGGAGGTAGTTCTCCACTTTTGACCACAATTGAGCCCAAAATGTTTGTTGCTAAGTGAGACAGTTGTTAAGTGAATTTTGCCCCATCTTATGACCTTTTTGCAATAGTCGTTAAGTAAATCACTGATGCTGTTAAGTTAGTAACACAGCTGTTCAGTGAATCTAGCTTCTCCATTGACTTTGTTTGTCAAAAGGTCACAAAAGGGGATACGTGATTCCAATACCTGGAGACCATCATAAATATGAGTCCATTACCAAGTTTCCAAATGGTGATCACGTGACTATGGGAGTTCCATAATGGTGGGAAAAGTCAAAAGTCACTTTTTTCAATGCCTTTATAAAGTTGAAAAGTCACCTAATGAAGTATTGTAAGTGAGCACGACCTGTATTGAGATAAGAAGACTGAAAAGGTAATGTCCGGATCAAGTTGATGAAATTTTTAAAAGGAAAAAGGTGAGAAATTAAGGAAAGAAGGCAGAGAAATATGAGATGGTTTACAAAGATTAACAAATATGAAGAAATATTGAAAAAATTGTTGGTGTAAGCTGAAGTTCTTTTTTTCTTCCTTCCTTCCTCTCTTTCTTTCTTTTCCTTCTTCTTTCTCTTCTCTCTTTCTTTTCTCTTTCTCTCTCTCTCTGTTTCTTTCTTTCTTTTTCTGCGTTCTTCATTCTTTCCTTCTTTCTTTCCTCGTTTCATACATACACCCACACACCCCCCCACACATACTTTCATAGTGTAATGGATAGAAATTAGAATTTTAGGTTTAGTAAATAGTTTTGAGAAATAGGACCTTTAATAATATCTTGAAATGAGAGGGGTCATATTATTAAAGATCCAGATACCCTAGAAATATTCTAGGTTAGTGTGAGAGTTAATTATCACAATCCATGAAAAACAAATTACTGCAAAAGTGACAGCTACCACACACACACAAAAAAGTGTGGGCCAAGGATTCTGTTGCAGATTGGAAAAGAAAAGAAAATGCAAGATTACGTGAACATTGTTTCTATGAATATATGGATTGTTCTTGAATCAAAGCAGTTGTTGAAATTCTTCGATTATAGCTTTGTTGTTCATTTTCCCCCAATAGATACCAGTTATCTGCAGTTCTTGGATTTCTTATGAGCTCAATCTAAGTAGCTCATTTCTGCCTGAAGGATAATTCTAAAAGAAAAATGAGGAACAGAAAAAACTCAGAAGTGATTCCAGAGAAAGCTTGTCATCAATAAGCACATTTAGGAATCATTTAAAAAAATGGTATAACTCACTTTCGTGTCATGAAAAGCCAGTTTCCATGAGAACAGCACAGTTGTGTGCAGTAGGGAGATTTCAGTGTAGAATTGTACAGGCAAACATTTCATGCAAATTTGGCTTTTTTTCTTTACTCATGAGTTCTTTACTCGTGCCCTAGCACATCTTTAGGGAGGGAAGTATTGCTTCTGCTATTGTATGGTAAATTGTCTAATTTCTTTTAGCCTTAATTTAAGGCTGGCCCTAGAAAAAAGTGAATCAGAATCCAGACTGTGGCACTGATAGACAGTCTGTGCAGGGCAATTCCAAACAAAATAAAAACACCTTGTCAAATTATTTGAAGTTTGCAAAAATTCAAATCAATTGTCTGGAATTGTCACACCATTTCCTGATGCATCCTTGTTATTAAATGGAATAATGTATTCATAAGACTTCCGCATATTCTTATTCACGAGAAAAAATGCTCAGTTTCTTGATTTTCTCCAGTTCTTGTTCAAGAGTTCAGATTTTTTGTCAGAAGAGAGGAGAACATCAATGAATTTCTCAGGAGCAGAGTAGACATTGACATTAATATTCCATTTGTCATTGGGGCAATTCACTCTCAAAAATATACCCAAGGGGAGGGAAGAAGTGTCCCAAAATTAAGATGGTAGCCTCAACTCATGATTAAAACTGCCATCTTGGTTTTTTTTTTAACTAATGCCCCAAAGCCTCCTTTGCTCGTTACAATTTCAACTGAGTACTAAGGAGAAGGACTCATGAGAAAATTCCTCCTTAAGGCTTTTTTTTTTTTTTTTACAGTTGAAAGTATGGGCAATCACAGAAGCTTCAGAATGATGGAAACACATGTAGCAGAAGAGAATAGTTGTAGTAAAATCTGCTGACCCAATAATAAAGTAAGCTCAAAAATACCTCAAGAGAAATTAGTGTGTGGGTGGGTAGGGAGACAGGAAAATCAAGCATCCTTAGAGTAAAAAAAGAAGCTGAAACATTTTTGGCAGAAAATAGAACTGTGGCAAGGCAGATATTAGCCAAGTATAGTATGCATAGATAGTATGCAAGCAATTTATGTATTCCCATCAGCCTATTTAGAATTAGAATTCTTTATTGACCAAGTATGACTGGACACACACAAGGAATTTGTCTCCAGTGCATAAGCTCTCAGTGTACATACAAGCAACAAGTGATAATCATAATCATAAAATACAATCATCATAAATCATCGCTACAACACTCAGTGATAGTCATAGGATACTAAAGCAATCAATGTAAAACATAATAGGATACTACATAAAAGCAATCAACATAAATTATGAGTGTCTATGGAGATTCTCAGCCATCCAAGTCATGGTTGTCCCAAAGATGATTTTTCAAGAGGCAACTGGACTTTCTCTTTTTTCTTTGAGGGCATATCGCTTCTCATCCAAGAAGCTTCTTCAGCTCTGACTTGGATGGTGGAGAATGGTAGGATTTATACTTCTTGCAGACAGCTGGTCATTTGCATTCTTTTAGTGAGCTGTTAAGGCCACCTGGGGGTTTATCTGTGTCATCAAAGAGCCCATCTATGTCAAATTGAACAGCCCTCTCTCAACTTGCAGCTGTCTGCAAGGAGTATAAATCTTTCCAGTACCCAATCTATCCAGTCAGAGCTGAAGAAACTTTTTGGGTGAGAAGTGAAACGTCTTCAAAGAAAAACCAGTTGCCAAGTCCAGCTGCCTCTTAAAAAAGCACTCTTGGGACATAAAACATGAGATACAACAGCAAATTATAGCATTAGGAATCTAAGGTCATAGGTCATAGGGTAGATGAGAAAGATAATACAGAACTACTAGGTGGTTTGACATTCCAGGGCACAGACAATGTTGTGGGAATTAGTTGTTTAACAGAGTGATTGCATGGGGGAAAATCTGTGTTTTGGTGTGCAGTGCCCTATAGCAGGGTTGTCAAACTCAATTTCATTGAAGGCTGCATCAGGGTTGTGTTTTACTTTGGTGGCCCAGGGTGGGCGTGACCAGGGTGGACATGGCCAGCTTGACATCAGTCATGTTAGGTACACCTGTGGTGGCCCAAGTGTTCTGCCAGTGAAAACGGACTCCCAATCTTCATTTTTGGCTGGGATGCCCTCCTGCAGCCCTCTGCCAGCAAAAAAGGAGTCCTGCCCCCAGCTCTGTTTTCACTGGCAAAGGCACCATGTGCCAGTCCTTTGCTGTTTCCAGAATGGCACCGCAGGCCAGATCTAAGCACCTTGCAGGCTGGATCTGATCCACAGTCCTTGAGTTTGACACCCCTGCCCTATAGCGTCATCTTGAGGGAAGAAGTTGAAAGAGTTTATGTCCAGGATGTGATGGATCTGTAGATATTTTCACAGCATTGTTCAAGTCCTCGATGGAAGACAGTCTGGTTGCAATTATTTTTTTCTGAAGTTCTAACTGTCCACTGAAGTCTATGTCTTTCTTATTTAGTTGCTGTGTGTGTTGTTGCATATCTATAATTATTTTGGCATCTATTAAAAACAACCTGCATCCAGTCTTCCTTTTAACTCTATGAAATTCTAAATCCTAGTTTATTATTTGTAGCTGTGGCATCAGTAGCTATGCTATTTGTAACCATCCTGCTTAACAAATTAACATACTTTTGTGGTCACGTATGTAAATATTGATGGAATTGTACTTAGAGCATCATTTATTAGGAGGAGAATAAGAAAAATCTAACTGGTTCTTTTGCTTTAATTTATTTTTCTTTATTACACATATTGATTAACTGGAACTGTATCATGGTGAGAAATTGATTTTTTCTTAGAATCATTTAAGACTTTGGCATTAATTCATTCTACCACTGCATTCTAACATTGGCTAATGACTTATTGTAATTTGCTTTTGAAGTTATAGATTCCAAAAAGGCTTTTTAATTATGTCTTCCCCTTCTATACACCTCAGTTAATTTTTATACTTATCAGGAGAAATGATCCTTATTTTTAGAAAATTGGAGGATTTCTTGTTTATGTTTTTTGTTCATTGACAAGAATAGATATATCTTGAAGTACAGGCTTATGTATCAATATACTCCTACTATAGACTCTCCATGACAAACATTCAGCCCTCGGTTGTCTAGAATTCCATTAGGCAAAACAAAAACAAGTTTGGACAAATACCAAGGTACTCATTCAAAAATATAAATCTGGTACACTGAATGCTCATGATGACTGAAGAGTCAGGAATCTATGAGAAAGTATGAGTAGCTGTAATGTAGCACAACAGATGGCTGGTTTAACTTATGTCCGCTTCTCTTTCTATAATGAAAGGGGGGGGGGATGCTCTTTGGAAGCAAAAACGGAGGTCCTGTGCTGTAAATAATATTATGTCTGAGCATCCTGAATATATTCTCCATGCAAAGATAATGAAAATTTCAAATATTTATCCACCCCAGAAAGTATCACAATCTAACCTGGAAGAACCATTGAACATTCTCTTGTCAATCCTCGCAACTGAAAATACCACACAACTTGCCTTACAATTGAAAAACCACAAACCAACTTCCTGTTATACAAAAGTCTCCAGGCTTCAAATAGTTGCAACAGCACGATTTGAAGGTAATCCCAAAATGTAATAGTGCTTTTCAGAATGTTTTATCTCCCCAAAATATATTTTAGCAAGCAAGCCCTATATTCATTACTTATTTTATGATTTGATCTACAATATATTCTTCAAATTTAGAATGTCCCCAGCTAATCCTAACCCTAACCCAACTAATGTTTGGGATAGACAATTAATAGTTGGTACCAACTTTTCTTTTAGTAAAAAGGGAAGTCTATTTTTTCCATTTCATAAATCTAAAATTCTAAATGTTTATTCATTGTTACAAGCTTACAGTAGAACTAAATCTGAGTGAAGAAACCCACATGCTGTTAACAATAAACTATTTTTATTTACTTTATTTATTTATTTTTGTCAATTGCTTACAAGATAATAGGTATAAGTAAAAACATAGTTATGAATACATGGATACATATAAGNGTAAAAACATAGTTATGAATACATGGATACATATAAGAAAAATAAAAGAAATAAAAGAAACAATAGGACAGGGATGGCAGGCATTAATTAACTAGTTAACTAATAAATATAATTTCCAAATAATTGTTATTAAAGTTTTACGAAACACATGTAGAGAGACAGAGACAGAGACAGAGAGACAGAGAGAGAGAGAGAGAGAGAAGGAAAAAAGGAAGGAAGGAAGAATAAGAGACAGAGGGGGAAGAGAAAGAAAGAATTGAAAATAAAAAAAATAGAAAGAAGACACTTCTGATTCTCTTCATGGTAAATATAAGTAGAATTTTACAAAGTTATATCATACTTTATGATTACAAAAACCCTCACTTTTCTCTATTATCCATTTTTTCCTAATCATCAAAATGATCAAGTATAAGTAAGCGCATTCTTTCTGTTTCATACAAAAAATCTATAAGATGTTTTCAGTCAACCATAAATGTAGATATTGTTCTTTCTGTAATCAGAAAAAGTTAATTTAGCCTTCTTTGCGAGTTTCATCATCTTCACCAACTGTTCCTCTGTTGCAGGTTGGAACTGAGACATTCCACATTTGAGTATATAATAATCCTCCCCCCCTCCCAATTGTCATATATATTTATAACTTTTTTCTAGTTGCATATCCATTAATCCTAAAAGAAAAGTTTCCAGTTTCAGTTGTACTTTAACCTTTGAAATCTTCTGAATTAATGCTTATATTTGTATCCAAAGTGATTTTTATTTTTTTACATGTCCATTAAATATTATAAAATCTCCCCTCATGTTGTTCACATTTCCAGCAAAGATTCAAAATACCGTTATACATTCTAGTCAATTTCTTTGAAGGCAAATACATAATTTTATAAAAAAAATATAAAAAAGGCTAGAACATAAGGTACGTTTCTATTCTTTCAGCTGCCTATTCTCCTATTGATCCATTTGCATATTTTTAGCTCCTCATATGACAGATTTGTTGACTTGTTCTTCTGTCTCATATTTCTGTAAAAGTTCATGCATTTTAGCAATTACATTTTCTTCATTAGTACAGAGTTCTATTTCAATCTTAGCTTGTTCAAAACCATATATTTTATGCACCTTAAACCTTTCTATAAATTGTACAAAAAAAACACTGACAAGAATATCCTTTTGTTATCAAATCTTCTCTTGATTCCATTTTACAGTCACCTTGGCAAATTCTAATTCATCTTGGTAGGTTGCTATTTACTGATTATTTCTTGTCTATAAAATGCTTCTTATGCTAAAAGCCATAAAGGCATTTCCTGAAAAATCCTGAGTTTACATTTATTCAGTTATGTATAGCCTATCTAACATAATAATTTTTTAAAGTCTACATTCATCTTAGCTTTAACAAACTATAGAATAATTAACTAATAACTAGAAGGTTGTGCTATTTATACATGCAATTACTAGCTGGGGAACACTGAGTTACAATTCTCTGAAGATTTTGCATCTCATTAATTAGTCTTCCCCATGCTACATAATCGCCAATCCATAATTCTTCAGAGAAAAGAAGCATTGCTTTTTATTATAATTCATATGTAAAATAGTCAAGTTTAAGCTCACTTTAGCATGATATTACTATAAGATCAAGCCTTCTTTTATTGTTGAATAATACTTGCATTTTTATTAAATGTCTTGAATCTGGTTGGAGATTTGTATTTGCGCTGAAGATCTTTTCCATGATTTATTGTGACAAGATTAGGTCATACAAACATTTTTAAAATAGTGATTTACATGGGGAAGATGCCAGAATTTAACTTGTTGGCCAGGCAATTTGTCTTGTGAATGCTTCAGTAAATATTGAGCATATGACTTAGAACTCTGTCTTAGACAATATTTCAAAATATTCAAGGATTTAAGGAAACACTTCTGTCATTTGGAATTCTTGAACAAAGAATGTGTCAAGAGGACTTTTTGATATTCCCATATTTTTCTGGTTCCTCCACTGCAGGTGGATAAAATAAGACATTTTTACTTCCCTTTTATATCTTTGAGTACCATACATACTCGCATATAAGCCGACTTTAGAACGCTTTTTTTTTTTTTTCAAATTTGGGGGTCGGCGCGCATAAATCTGATTTCTGGACCACAAACGACATGACGATATGACACCACTTCTCAGAATCACGGCAATATCGATATACCATACAGCGATATATACTTTACAGCACATTTCTTTTAACTCTTGGGTGCCTCCATTTTGGTTTTTCTCCGCCGGATATAACAGGCTCTGATTGGGGTTTAGGTAATCATGTTGGACCGCTGTAGTGTTTGCGATTCGCTCACATGCAACTTTGTATCCAGTTTCTCATGATTAGTTAAAGCAAAATCCGCCAGTGAAAATTCACTAAAACTTATAGCCATGTCTGATTTAAAAGAAAAGAATGTCCTTATGACTGCTCTTTTAAAACTCAAGTAGTGAAGGCTACAGAGGAAACAAGCAACCTTGAGGCAGCAAGAACCTTTGGAGTGGTTGAGAGTCCGGGGTCGGCTTATATGCGAGTTTTTGCAAAATTCCTTCAATTTTGGGGCAGTTTTGTTAAGGGTCGGCTTATGATGCGAGATCGGCTTATATGCGAGTACTATACATACCATAATGTATTCTTACACCAAAATCAATATTTAAAATTTATTTTTGTGAAAAAAAAATTGGAACTCTGATGTTATGTGTAATGATGCCAGCAGACTACTCTATGCGCAGAATGGAATCTTAAATTCCCCACAATCGCGCATGAATGGCCTAAAAAAACTGGATGGAGGTTAGCAGATGGCTAAATTGACTGCGGTTGATCAACAGAAAAAAAAGTACGAATACTTCATTTATTAACTTGGAAACACTTCTGGACTTTTGTGCTTGAGGTGGAAAAAAATGAAACTTTTGATTTTGGGATTTACTGATTGGAAATTGTTGTTATAGAAATGGCTAGTTTCTATTATTTGAAAAAAGTAAAAGTTTGAGGAGAGTAGATGCTTAGTGTCTTATTTTACGCATCAAAACAATTTTAAAAGTCATGCCTTGTCTTTTCTCTTTCTTCTTTCTTTCTTTCTTTCTTTCCTTTCTGATTCCTTTCTTTCCTTCTTTCCTTCCTTTTTTCCTTTCTTTTCCCTTGCGGTTTCCCCACTCTCCACTTCTCTTTTTTCCTTTCCTAATTTCCATGATATTTACCTTTTGTATATGCTTTTTGTATGTCATATTATACATTAATAAAACTATGAATATGTAAATATTTAAAAATGGCAGTCACACAGGGATAGAGAAAATTCGTTTTTTAAAAAAAGAATTAATTTGCTTGGTTAATATTTTATTTAACCTTCTCATTAAGTTGATGCCCTTGGGGGTGGGCACTAGAATTTAGGAACTAAGTATAATATTACAATGTTGGTACACATGATAAGAATCATAATTAAAATCTAATCTTAAACTAATAGTCCCATTCAGAATATTCGAAGTTAGCTGGGTGCACAGAACAAACTCATAAAGTGCATTTTTTTTGTTATCGATTCGTGTATGAAACAGAATGGTAAATTTACTTGAGATAGGCCAATATTTCGCCAATAATGCTGGGATACATAAATGTTTGATTATAATGATATTTTAGAAAGCTTTGGAAATATTTTTATTTAGCAGGCAGAGCAATTAGTTAACCAATTGAAATTTAAACATGTGTTAGTTTTGTGCACATCAAGACTTATATTCATTCTATTTGAAATGTGTATCTCTCTTGTCTTAAAGCCAATTTTCACAGGGCAAATTCTGTGCATTCATTAAATCAACAGCAAATAAATGAAAATGCAAGGTTCTCCTCCTCTTCTCCTCCTCCTCCTTCCCTATTCCTTCCTCCTCCTCCTTTGATCAAACCTTGATTCCTGAGACTGCCATTGGACTAAGTCCTTTGAAGTTTTTCTTGGCAAGAATTTTGAAAGTGTTTTTTTCTTACCTTCTTCCTAATTCTGCGAGAAAGTGACTGGTCCCAAAGACACTCACTGGCTTTGTGCCTAAAGGCGCCTGTTCACACTGCCCAACAGATGCAAAACGTCTTGTAAAAAGGACACAGCGATGAGAAAAATTTCCTCCTTGTTATTCTGCTCTCAAAAGGGGCAAAAATTTGCATAAACAGAATGGATAACATGGAAAGGAACGGACGGGAGGGAGATGCAGAGTGATGGAAAGCGGAAATGCGGAACGGAAGCATCCTTGTATTCCTCTAGGCATCCTCTAGACATCCTTAATATCCGAGATTAGGTCCCCTAGGCGAACTTTTTTCCGTTTTTACAATGCTTTCTTTGCAGCTGCATCCACTTTCATATCTTTCTCCATCCGTGCTACTAACGCTTGTGCGTCCGTTCCGTGTTCCGTTCGCTTCCTCCCTGTGCCCATTTTCCACTGGACGGATTTGGTTGCACGGAGGCACAGCGACATGCCTAGCGGAATGTAGCGGATGCGTAACGGATGGACAACGGAGCAGAACGGATGTTTCCCCGTATGCATTGTGAATGCAGAACAGACGCGTTGGACAAATTTCCGCTCAAAAAGTTTTGAGCTCTTCAAAACCTTTTAAAGCGGAATGAAATGTCAATAGACGGATGCTGGGAACGGATAGAGAGAAGCAAAACGGAGGCGAGTGAGATACAGAACGGAAGACGGAAGCATCGCGTTAACCAACAGATGGTAAGTGTTTTTCTCCGTTTTACATCCTCTTTCCATCCGTTGCTGCAGTATGACAGGGGCTTTAGGTGGGACAAGAACTCATGGTCTCCATGTTTCTAACCTGATGTGTAACCAAAATAACCTTTTGTAAGATGGAGTAATGAATAATTGTTGTTGCTGCTTGATTAAACATTCCTGGAATCTTGTACAATTATGGGCTTCTTTTGTTCCGCTTGAATCTGTTGTAATTCTTACAGACACACTGGAGTAATCTGTTGAGAAGTTTGAAAGAAAATAACCCTCACCAAATGGTTCCTGGCTATAGTGTCTTTTGCTTAATCAGGAAAAAGGACACCACAGAAAATGCCACTGTTTTAGTATACCTTTGTGATATTATTTCGATACATCATCGTGGTTTTTGTTTTGTTAATTAATCTTGCTTTTATTCATCATGGAAAATTCAAGTCTTTTCTTTGAACCAGCACTGATGCAAATATTCTTTAGCTAAAAGAATTTGCAATTAATGTTTGGTTTTATAAGGGCCAATAGATTTCAACCCATTTCTTTCTTGCTAGAAAAGTTAATGTGTACAAAAATTGACATGGAAGGATGCATTAGCTTTGGCACTAGAATAACAATTCTCCTCTTTATCTCTCTCAAACCATTTCAGCGGTCATAATATCATCCCAAAACTGGGCAGCAGACAACTACCTCGATTTAACAATCCACAAATGAGATAGTGATTTGGGGAAGGCTAATTTAGCTCAAACTTTCCTTTGAAGCTTTTCTTGATACAATTAGAGTTTTGATCATGAATAATATGCGCTAATTCTAAGTCATTTATCTCACATCTTCCATACCATGCTGGAGCAGAGAAGAATGAAGTAATTTATTTCTGATCTGCCATTTTAGAATGCAAACAATCCAAAACTCCATCTGTTCAGTTTTGCATTATTATTATTTAAAAAAAAAACCTGGCAAAACACATTTAAATTATATACATTTTTTCCCTTTAAAAATATACTCATTTTTGGCTGCCATGGTTCTTAGGGACCCATCACAAAAATCAATCAAATTTTATTATCAAAAAGATAACTATATTCCAACTGACTTTCATTCACAAGATGTACAAATTAGTACAGTTTGCTTAAAACTAGAGTGAGAAGTCCCAAAGGTGCTTTTTTCAAGGGGCAACTGGATTTTGTTTTTCCTTGAAGACATTTTGCTTCTCATCCAAGAAGCTTCTTCAGTTCAGAACTGAAAAACTTTAGTTCAGAACTGAGAAGCAAATCGTCTTCAAGGAAAAACAAACTAAGTCCAGTTATCTCTTAAAAAAGCACTTTTGGGACAATTATGACCTGGATGACTGAGAATTTCCACATAATAGAGAGAGAAGAACATCCAACATCCTTCTTGTGCTCATGTTACATCTAAGCAGGTATTTATTTAGATATTTCCTGAAGTACTTTATATCTCTCTCTCCATAAGCCACAATATTTTCATCACAGTTGTCACTGGCTTTTCCTATGTAACTTTGAGAGGTGTCAGTCTCAAGCTTTCCACTGAATTCCCATCAATGGAATGTGAAGACAACATTTCTCTTCTAATGAATCAAGAAATGTAATCTGTGGACCATACTTCAGACCATAAGTTGCAATGATAATGGGAATGCTGCCAACCCCTTTTCTTCCCCCATGTAATACTTTCTGGCATTGATCATAAGAATTACTTAGGTTGAGTTGTTAGCTCCAACTTGTACCTATCTTTATCGACAACCGAATGTGTGACTTGGGATGACCCACATAGAAGCTGGTTTTGCAAGCCGAGCTTAAATGTGACCACAAAGCAGAGAGATTTCAGTAAGAACTATGTTGCCATGGAGATAGATGAGTCAGGTCCAGGAGGAAAGATGTTTCAGGAGACAGCGATAAGAGAGATTAATAAGGGCCTGATCACCTAATAAGCTTGTTTTGTAAGTGACAAATGGAACCTATTTCTTAGGCTGCTTCCAGTCATACTAATGTTGATTATGAGGATGTAATGGTAGGGGAAATACTTATGCTTGAAGATTGAGCGGAACTGAACGTATTTTAGACAGAGGAAAAGAAAGATGAAATTGTTAATGGTTAAAAAAAAAGCAATAGAAGCCTTACTTGACAAATGAAGTGAAACATTTGAAAATGGGATGTGTTAATATCAACACTGAAATTGCAAGATAAAGGCCAGATTAGCAAATCCATCTGCTACTGGAAAGCAGACATGCCTTGCTTATCATAGAGTTTGAATGAGAATATGTATTCCACGGCTCACATATTTGCATTAGAGTCTTTTATTGGCTGGCACCTTCTGCAGTTCACAATCTCAGTTTCTCATCTGTCACACTCCAGAAGTAATCACACACCCAAAAGAATTGTTTGGGAGAGCAAATGGAATAATTAATGCAAAACATTTGGCTATAAATCATTCATCATCATAAATCTGATTATCTGAGTGGAAATATAGAGCATGTTCACACTTCCATTTCAAACCACACTGGATTTAGCCTGATATTAATTTCGGCTGTAGAAAAAAAAATAGCACTAAAATATTCACACTGCTACATCAGTAAAGAGGGAAGTATTTTCTGTTTGTCTCTGTTCCAATAAGAAACTGAGAAATATATTTTATGCCCTTGATTTTTAATTAGGATAAACAAGTGCCCTTTTGAAAATCTTATGCTGTCCAGTAATTTCTGTGCACAATTTGTTTTTTCCAAACAATTTACTTGATTGTTTCTAGGAATTTCCACAAAGATGGGTGCAGGATCTAAATGTTATTTAGATCTTCCTGTTATTATTTATTTTTCATTCTTCTATTAATTAGATGCAAGTTGCTGTATTGTTGAAATAAATACTAGCGGTGACTTAAACATGAAAGTCTAAACAGAGACTCAGAGAAAATAAAATGATTTCAAAACCTCATACGTTTCCTACAAATACAGTGGGGTAAAATGCATGCATATTACTGAATTTCGTGTCTCTAGAAACACATAAATCAGATTGAGAATAATAATCCCATTCATTATTACACTGTCCAGAAGTGGAATTATGACCCCTAATTTTCTCATCATTTTCTCAAAGAGATGGGTCATGTCTTTTTGGACATTGCTAACAATTTTGAGAACACAGGCATAATTCCAACTCCTTTGGTTTGAGCCTTTGATTAATTGCATGATGGGATGGTTCCCACCATCTGAATTTCAGAAAAGGGAAAAAATTACTCTAGAAAACCTAATTTTAATTTTTGCATAGAGAACCCCAAAGATCAAGTGCAGCATGATAGAATTCTTGTGTATCCTGTTCCTTGGGAAGAACCTTAACAGAATCCTGGATTTAGTATCAAAGCAATAGATACAATCTCTCTCTCTCATTGTGTTCTTTAAGGATACATATTTTAACACTTCTGAAATGATCAGTACATGCAGCCTAGTATGAGGGAGAGCTGTGTCAGAAGGGAAAAGACTGAATCCCCCAGAGAAATAAAGATGCTTAGATATTCTAGAAGTTCTTCGTAGAGCCTAAAAAAAAAAAAAAGCTATACAGGAAAAGCCANTAGAAGTTCTTCGTAGAGCCTAAAAAAAAAAAAAAGCTATACAGGAAAAGCCATTCCTGCTACAAAACACAATATACAGTTTTCTGATGTAAAAAAAAAGGGGAGGGCAGGAAATAAACAACAATTTTAATGGGAGGCAATTCCCCATTTTAGACTGCTTCTAAATACATTCTACAAAAATTAGTTTCGCCAATTTACTTTTCTACATCAGAGTGTCAGTGATATCAAATAGGGGCTTTTTTATGTGAGTGCTATAGACACAGCTCATTAAAATAGTGGACAGGTTGCCAGGTTGCACCCAGCATTTTGACTCTTGACCCACCCTGCTGACATTTCTATCTGCCAAATAAGATCATGCAATCGTGTTCTTGCATCTTGTATCTATAAAAGATAGCCCATACTATCAGCATACAAAGGCTGTATGCTAAGCGTACATTATTATGTACATATGTTTGGCCATTAGGATATTGCACTTTAAAGCAGAGCTCAGAAAAGGAGCTAAATGTAATAATAAATGGAAGAAATTAAAGGCAGAAGCGGAAAATAAATCTACAATGATTAAGTAGCTTATTCTGCAAGAGCTGACTTCATGCACGATTGTTTCTCTCTCTCTCTCTCTCTCTCTCTCTCTCTCTCTCTTTTTTTTTTTTTTCATAAGCATTTATTTCTATAGTAGGTTATATGAAACAATCCTGCCATGCAGCATTCCCAGAACAGCATATGATTTAGTTTAAAGCAGAGATAGTGTTCAGCAGGTTCTGTCCAGTTCTGGAGAATCAGTATCAAAATCAGAAATTTTGAGTAGTTCAGAGAACTGGCAAATACCACCTCTGACTGGCCCCATCCCCATCTATTCTCTGCCTCCCAGTTCCAGCTGATCAGCTGGGGCTTCTTTTCTTGCCCTGCACAGGAGAATGGAGCTGGAAAGCAAGTTAGTGGAGTGTGGAGGGAATGGGATTTTGCACTAAATTTGCTCCTGGAGAAGGGTGGGAATTGAGAGTTTACAGTATCCTTCCCCTGTCACGCCCACAAGCCATGCCCACCAAGCCATGCCATGCCCCCCAAGCCATGCCCACACAACTGGTAGTAAAAAAAATTGAATCTCACCACTGGTTTCAAGCATTCCAAAGTGCCAGGCATGTACAATAAGATAACATTGCATTATTTTCTTCTGTGCCACAAATAAAGTTTATTATGAGAAAAAGTGCAATAGAATTTAGGATTTTTTAGAACAGACTTCAGGTATTGGGAGGGACAGTTAGCAAACTAACCTTGGTTATATCAATGCCTCTCTTTCCCAGAGCTGGAGGATACAACAAATGATTTAAATTTTAAGTGGAATTTTTCAGCTAGTATACCCTACAACAGGGGTATCAAACTCAAGCCCCAGGGGATGGATCTGGCTCATAGGGTGCTTAGATCTGGCCCATAGGGCTGCCCTGGAAACAGTGAAGGACTGGCCCGCAGTGTCTTTGCCACTGAAAATGGAATTCGGGAGCCTTTTTTTGTTGGCACAGCACTAGGGTCACCACAGGCTTTCCTGACATGAGTGACATTGAGCTGGCCATGCCCACCCTGGCCTTGCCTACCCCACCCCCTGAGGTCAAACACAACCTTGTTATGGGCCTCAATGAAATTGAGTTTGACACCCCTGCCCTACAGAAAATTAAAAGGAGGCTCCAATTTTGCATCAGAGCATTAGGGGAACTGTTATCCTCAAGCAGTATATAGTATAATAACAAACGTTTCTCTTCCTCGAGTTCTGTGGTCTCCTGATATGCTGAGATATCCCAGGTGCATAGATATTTCAATTTAATCAGGACTAAATTTGCCTTATTTTTCATTAGAAGCTGTTTATGAAGAAAAAAAGTCTTCATTTACAAGTCATTGTCAGTATTACATTATTCAATAAATTGTTCAATTGTTCAACAGATTTGATGAAAAGACAGTAGAATTTTCATAAAAATCAGTCTTGTTCATACAAGTAGGATCTGTAAATCCTGCAGAAATGCACTAACAACACTCTAACTATTCCCAGGAAAAATATTTCAAAACCGTAGGGTAACTGTAAAAGGAATGTATTTTATAAATAGGCTGACTGCTACAACTACTAGTACTAATAAGAAGGGCCCAACAGGTAGATAAAAATGTCAACTCCAGTCTAAACATTGGGCTGATTGTGCAGTTAATCATCACCCTCATAATCGTAACAATCATCAATAAGAAAAACAAAAAAGCTTGATAGAGGATGTGGGATTACCCAGAGACAGAAAAATAAAAGAGGAAGAACTAGAGGAAATTACAAAATACAAAAGACTCCACAAATAGAAGTAAAATGATCATGGCAAAAGAAAAAAAAGGTCATAAGTGTGAAAAATGGTCACCAGTCACTTTTTTCAATGGTGGTGTAACTTTGAACAGTCACTAAATGAGTCAAGGACTACCTGTGTCAAGCTCTGAGTTCACTCGGAGCCCGTCAGCTCCCAATATGCCTCGCAGCAAGTCAGCTGGCCATGTCACCGTATCTCTGCTGCTGGTGGATCTGTATTTCTGCTTGTGTGCTGGTGATGCCCTTGGAATGACTCAGCAGAGCTGAGGATGGATTATGCAACAACTGTGGGGCTGCTGGAAATGGCTCTTTCCATGTATTGATGTGGTGCATATTGTTAAAGGGGGTTGGGGGTTGGATAATGAAGCCTTAGGTTAAAACATGGTGAAGGTGGCACCAGTTAAGTGAGGATCAGTTAGTGAGGATCGGAATAGGATAGGGATGTAGACATGTTACAGGGTTAATAGCATTGAGGGATAATGGGTTAGACATGGCCAGAATTATAACTCCATATAGGCCTGAGTGTGATGGGGTGTCATCTCATGATAATGGTAAAAAAAGGAAAGGGAGCAAACTCAAACCCAACTCTAACCTTGCCTGGCTTTTAGCCTTTCTTGTTAGATAGGAGTATTTGTTGTTTGCTGAGCTAATGAATAAACCACCAATGCACTACAAAGAAGCTGGAGTTTGTATTCATTTCAGGACAAATCTTCAATACTCAAGGACTGTCTGAGACTTGTCCTTATGATTTCAGGGTGATTTCAAAATGCGTAAGGTTATACTAGAGGTGACAAACTCGATTTCATTCAGGGCTACATCAGACAGGTCTGTGTTTGACCTCAGGGGCTGGGGTGGCTGTGGCCAGCATGATGTCACTTGTGTTGGGGCCACCTGTGGTGGCCCAAGTGCTCTGCCCATAAAAACAAAGCTTGGGGGGGGGCACATGGAACCCTTGCAACTTCCATTTTCGCTGGCAGAGGCACAACAGGCTGGTCCTTTACTGTTTACAGGGCAGCCCCGAGGGCCAGATCGAAGCATCCTGTGGGCCGTATCTGCCCCCCGAGCCTTGAGTCTGACACCCCTGTGTTAGACTAAACGTTGGAGAGAAGAGCAGATTCAGATCCTCAGAAAATGTAAGACTTCTTCATATGCTCAAGGGGATATGAAGATCAGAATTGGAGCTGGTATCCTGAATATGTTGGGGTCTATCTTCCCAAATGATGCCCTTCGCTTTTTCACTTGAAGTTCACCTAAAACCAAATCAGTGGTAGAATAAAGCTTCTCTTATTCTCCCTCTTCCTCACATCAGTCCCTCAAGCAGCATGGCACAGTTGGTGCTGCCAAGCCAGGTAATTACTGTACATAATTCCAAGTATTTAATTCATTGTCAGACTAGATGGGTAAATTTCCCTTATCATCATAACTGCCTATGGCCTATTACTTATTGCTTTCAGCTTGAACCAGGTTTCCTTTACACCACAGGTGATAGGTAAATTTAATCCATCAGTGCTCTGACATTTATTGCACATTATTTTTGTTTTTTCTTAAGTAAAAGGCAACTCTGCTTTTTTTCCAAGGAAGGTCAAATGGTGAATTTTTTACTAAACGCTTTAGTAAAAAAAAAAATCACAAAATGCAGTTAGTCCTCAACTTACAACCATAATTGAGCCCAACATTTCTGTTGTTATGTGAGATATGTGTTAAATGAGGTTTGTCCCATGTTATGACTTTTCTTGCCACAGTTGTTAAATGAATTACTGCAGTTGATAAGTTGGTAACATGGTTGTGAAATGAACCTGGCTCCCCCTTCGATTTTGCTTATAAGAAGGTTGAAAAAGGACATGACCATCGTAAATATGAGTCACTAGCTAAGCATGCAATTTTTCATCACATGGTCATGGGGATGCTGCAAAGGTTGTAAGTGTAAACAATGGATATAAGTCACATTTTTCAGTGCTGTTGTAACTTTGAACAGTCACTAAATGAACTGTTGTAAGTGTTGTGATTCGCTGGCAGCCGGTGCAGATGGTAGTGGAATCGGACAGTGGGTAAGAATGGGGACCAGTCTGGGAGTCTGGCGAGGACTCGGATGAGGGTCCTGCATACAATGCAGAGAAGGGGTCAGGACCATCTAAGAGTGGGGTGCTTCCTCTGGAACCTCCGGAGTCTGGTAGAAGTGAGGCCAAGGATCCAGGGGAGCCTGTTCCCAGTGCACTTGTGCACAGAGCTGCTAGAAGGCAAGAGCAGCCAAGATAAAAGGGGCAACTCGGGAGTAAGGCTTAGAGTTGATTGGCCCTCCCATAAGTTATAAAGGTCAGGCAAAGGTGAAGAAACCTTTGTAGGAAGCAAAGTTATTTACCCAAACAAAGCTGAATACCATACATATAAATACCTGCAAAAACATAACAAAACAAATATAAAGCCTGAGGATGGCAAATGAGATTTCTGCCAAAACATCACTATAATTTTTAAAAGTCACAACTAGTAAGATGTGTGATATATATATAATATATGTGTGTGTGGGTGTGTGGTGTGTGTGTGTGTGTTGTGTGTGTGTGTGTGTTTTTAAAGCTCCTCGCGGGTACTTACATTTGTGTGCTGTTTAGCTTCCTTCGGGTATTATCCCACGTCATTGTAGTTCTGTTAAAGTTTGTACTCATTGTAGTTCTTTGAAAGTTGTTAGCAACATTTCAGCAGAATCTCCATCTGCCATCATCAGGCTTCTTTCTGTCATGGAAGTGTGTCTCCACAGTGTCCTCTGTTGTCAAATTGAGGCGGTCTTATTCTGATTGGCTATTAACCTGGGTCTGTGTTCATGTGGACTTGGAGTTTTGATTGATTGTGTTTCTGGTTTTCTTCTTTCTCGTTTTGTTGGTCTCTTGATTGGCTAGGCAGCACTCTGTTCTTAGTGTTGGAGGCGCTTCAATGCAGTCTTGCTTCGTAGTGAAAGACGGCTGCTCTTCATCAAGGCAAGCTGGTTTTCACCTGGGTCGCCTTGCGAGTTGGGGGGGTGTTTGAGTTGGAGGCATCAGAGGGCGTCTGGTTCTGTGCTCAGGTAACGTTTGGTTCTGTTTTGTGTGTGGAGAAATCTTCTATTTGAGAGTGCAGGCTTCCAAATTGATTGACAGTCCTGCTGGAATCATCTCTTTCTATTCATGCTTCAGGATTCTTTTTTCAATGCTGCTATGGCTTCTCTGATGTATACTTATAATTATATAATATTTTATATTATATATATATATATATAATATATATATATATATGGTATAATGTATATGTATATGTATATGTATATGATAATGTTTATGTTATGTATATGTATATGTATATGTATATGTATATGTATATGTATATGTATTGTATAATGTATATGTATAATATTATGTTATTGTATTATATATGCTGTTCAGCTTCCTTCGGTGATTTACCCCACGTCATTTGTAGTGCTTTTTAAGTTGTAGGCAATGTTTCAGCAGAATCTTCAATCTGCCATCATCAGGCTTCTGTATTGAGTTTGTATGTGGGTGCAGGCGTCTCACAGCCGGTATGGTTATTTGAAAATTTGAGGCTAGCTTTGCTGTACCCAGGATGCTTTTTTTCTTCATCCTGATTTTGGTTGAAAGTTCTTGGTCCTGTGTTTATTGGAACTTGGGCTTGCAAGCCTGATGATGGGCAGATGAGATTCTGCTGAAACGTTGCTCCAAACTTTAAAAAGCACTAAACAATAAGACGTGAGGATAATACCCAAAGGAAGCTGAAACATATATCTATATCATATCATATCTATATATCTAATATATCATATAATATTTATCCTCTATATCTATATCTATATCTATTCTATATGTCTATATCTATTCTATCTATATCTATATCTATATCTATATCTATATCTATATTCTATCTATCTGATCTATCTATTCTATACTATCTTATCTTTATCTATCAATTATTTTTTCAACTTTCGTGGGTACTTACATGTGTGCGTTTAGCTTCCGCTTCGGTTTTATGCCACGTTCATTAGTAGTTCTGTTGTGCATGAAGTTGTAGCACGTTTCAGCAGAATCTATCTGCCATCCTCATGGCTTCTGTATGACGTGTGTCTTCACAGTTCCTGGTTTCAAATTTGAGGCTGGTCCATTCGATTTGGCTATCGAGCCTGGGTCTGTGTTCATTTGGACTTGGAGTTTAATTGATTTTGGTGTTTCTTGGTTTCTTTGTTCAATTTTGTGGCTTTGACTTGGCCTCTGTTCTTGTGTTGGGAGGCTTTCAGTGCAGTTTGGCTCCGTGTGAAAGGACGGTCCTGCTCCTTCATACAAGCTGGGTTTCACCTGGGTGCCTGGTGGGGGGTGTTTGAGTTGGAGCTATCTAGAGGGAGTCTGTTTTGTGCCCAGGTGTTTGCCCTGGCCTGTGGTGTTGGAGATCTTTCTATTTGAGAGTGCAGGTTCCAAATGATTGAACAGTCCTGGTGGAATCATCCTTCTCTATTCATGTTTTTCAGGTTCTTTTTCAATTCTCTATGGCTTACTTCTGATGATTTCTAGTGGTTTGGGGTTTTCTATTAGTGGCTAGGGTTTTCGTGCCATTGAAGTGAATGTTGTGACCTGTGGTTTTTCCATGTGTTGACGTAGTGAGGCAGGTGTGTTCCAGCTTTTTTACTGCATTTTGTGTTACATTCCAGGCGGGGTACTGTATTCTCATTGGTCTTGTCCAATGTATGTGGCCGGGCATGATGTACAGGGAATTTCGTAATTGCCTTGGTTTTCCAGGTCATTTGGTCTTTGGGGTTCCTCAGGATGGCTGCTATTTTTTTTGTCTGTTTTGAAGGCAGTCTTGATGTGATGCCTTGATGTGATGCCCTTAACTGATTTTATCTTAGTACCTCTTATGTAGGGCAAGAAGCTTGTTCCATAGGTCTGTTGGTCTTCTAGGTCTCTGTTATTTCTTGGTGTGTTTTTGTGATCAAAGTGGTGATTTTGTTTTTGTGGCAAGCCATTTGGCTGTCAATACTTTCAGTCAGGGTGCATATTTCAAAGTCTTTATATGTGTCTTGTCTGTCCAGGCGTTTTTGGTTCTGGTAATTAGTGTTTTCGCGCACGCGAATTTTATCTGTCTGGGTGGTGGTGGGATTGGCGCGTTGAGGTACGCGGTTGGTGTGTGTTTCTTTTTGGTTATTAATGTGTCCCAGTGTGCCATCTGTTACTTTTGTCAGATGAGTACATCTAGAATGGTAGTTGTTTGTTTTATTTCCATTTCCTGGTGAACTTGATTTTTGTGGGGTGTGTGCTGTTTTAGGTGTCTCTGTTATGGAAATTGTTTAGGTTTTCCTTTTCCATGGGGCCAAATCAACAAAAATGTTGTCATCGATGTAATCTTAGCCATAGTTTCTCAAGACCCATAGTCCACCCCATAGGAGCAGCCATTAACAAAACTTGCTGAAATACTTAGATAACAAAACAACTACAGTCCCATTGCTAAAACGCAGCTTTCAATATGTAACAAACTCATACTAACTTCCTAGAAATGATCAAAGATCTACACGTAGAACAAGAAAGATCTGCTTGTAAGTTTCCGGATTGTGGTTCAACTATTCACTTTCAAGTCCCAATAAAGAAACTCTTGAAATCATCAAAAAATAAATACCAACCAGCTAAATACCTTCATGGACTAACAGAACGCTGCCTAACCAAACATATTTCAAATACAAAGGACAAAGAAACAAGCCAAATTGAAGAGCCCCTATGGGCAATCACCACTGTCACACCGTCATTGGCAAACCTGTTCATAGGAAGAATCGAATCCCAGAGCCCTGGCTAATGCCACCCACAAACCCAAACTATGGCTAAAAGATACATCGATGACACATTGTGATTTGGCCCCATGAAAAAAGCTGGAACACACCTCCTCACTAGTCCAACACTATGAAAACCACAGGTCACACATCAACCTTCAATGGCCACCAAAAAACCCTAGCCACTACTTAGAAAACTCCCAGCCACAGAATCATCAGGAGAAGCCATAGAGATTGAACAAAAAGACCTGAAAGCATGATAGAAGAGATGATTCCATTCAGATGTCAATCATTTTGGAAGCCTGCACTCTCAAATAGAAAGATCTCCCACACCACAGGCCAGGCAAACACCTTGCGGCAAAACAAACAGACTCCCTCTGGATTAGCTCCAACTCAAACACCCCCCCACCCAGGCACCAGGTGAAAACCCAGCTTGCTAATGAAGAGGCAGCTTGCTAATGAGAGACAGCCGTCCTTTCAACACGGAGCCAAGCTGCTCTGAAAGCCTCCAACACAAGCAACAGAGCGGTTGCCAGCCAATCAAAGCCACCAAAAACAGACAAGAAACAGAAAACACCAATCAATTCAAACTCCAAGTCCAATGAACACAGACCAGTGTTAATACCAATTCAGAATAGACCAGCCTCAAAATTTATGAAACAGAGGAACTGTGAGACACACTTCCATAACAGAAGGCCTGAGGATGGCCAGATGCAGATTCTGCTGAAAACGTCTGCTACCAACTTTTAACAGAACTACATGAGCTACAAAACTTTAACAGAACTTACAATGACGTTGGATAATACCCGAAGCGAAGTAAACAGCACATATATATATATATATATATATATATATATATATAAATATATTAGTATATATATCGGACGTGTTTACTGGCCGGATGCCCTTCCTGTTGCCAATGCATAGTTTTGTTTCAGCAGATATATTCTCATTGTGCCCAGGTGAGGTGAGAGCTCCACCACATTCTATCTTATCTATCTATCTATCTATTCTATGAATTGCAGTCAGCTTCCTTCGGGGTATTATCCCATTGTAGTGCTTTTAAAAGTTTGTAAGCAAACGTTTCAGCAGAATTCTCATCTGCCATTTCATCAGGCTTTTGTTTATGAGTTTGATCTATCTATCTGTCTAATCTATCTATCTGTCTATCTATCTATCTATCTATCTATCTATCTATCTATCTATCTATCTATCTATCTATCAATGAACAAAATAGCCCTTCCCTCCCAAATCTGGAGAAATTCTGGTGGTGGAAAATGGATATCATTTATCGTATCATGGAACGGACCTTAGAAACTGTCTGATCCAAATCAATGCAAGATCTACAATAAATGACAAACCAGCTTCTGTCTTAAGATCTTCAATGAAGAAAAACACAGCACTTCATCTGCCACGCTCTTGACTCTCGTCTAAAACTATTTCATTATAAATTTAGCCCTGTGGTTATAATCTTTTCCTTTGGGGAAACAGAGAATAACTTCTGTCACTCTTCTATGTGACATTTCTCTTCAAGTACATTTTGTTGGACTTCATTCTTAAAGGTTCCAGGAAGATTAAGTGCTAATTAGGAGGAAATCTGTAATGGAGAAGAAGAAGATTACAAGTTCACACCTTTATTGTCAGCGCACAACATGTATACAATGAAATTGAATGAGCCTCCCTTTGTGCAGCCCACCCCAGAACACAGACTACATCTAAAAAAAAATATCAACAAATAAAAAAGAAATCTCTAAACAAAATATTATACTGGTATATACATTGGCAATGTAAGTCTGTCACATTAAGCCTGATTGTGGTGTTATGTTGCATTTACGTTCAATAGTATACATTAGAAATACATGCATTTGCTTCAATAGGCCACCAAATTTCTTCATTTTACAAATAAGCCTGGAAGCTCCAAGAGGGAAGGATATTGATCTGAACAGGAAAATCTGTTCAAGAGGGGGGCAACATATTTACCAAAGCACCAAAGGCAAGACATGAACTTATCAAGGAGAGAAGCAACCTAGAACTAAGGAGATAATTTCTAACAGTGAGAACAATTAACAAGTGGAAGTTGTTGCCTCCAGAAGTTGTGAATACTCCATTACTGAAGGCTTTTAAGAAGAGACTGGACAGCCATTTGTCAGAAATAGTATAGGAGTCCTTTGTGAGCAGGGGATTGCACTAGATGACCTCCAAACTCCCTTCCAACTCTGTTACTGTTACTGAACAAGAAAATCTATTCAAGTTGTTGGACAAAGGTATGATAAGGAAACAAGGTAAAGGGAATAAAACAAATTAAAATTTAGAAGCAAAGCATGGAAGTAGAAAGGCAACAAGAGGTCATACAAAAGATATTAAAAAGTACTTTCAAATTAAAAGCCACTCTCTCTTTATGTCTGACCCTGTCTTTCCATATAAAACCACATCTCTGTGCCATCTTGACTGCTGTGTTCATGAATACTCTATTCAGAGTTATCTCGAGAGAAAACTTGGATTGTGAATGATGGCTGAAAGTATAAAGGAACAATTGTTTTGTTTATTTTTTAAAAAAGGAATGATATAATAATAGATTATAAGGGCATAATAATAAATATTTTTAAGTTTCCCAATGAGTTAAACAAGTTAGTGTTTTGCAGAAAAATGGTTGGGGCACTTTAAATTATACTAATTCTACTTTTATTATCACAATGCTTATAAAAAAAATCTAACTCATCTGATAGCAATGTGCTGAGCAACCAGCTGAGAAAGAAACATTTTATATTCACCAAGTGTTTTCTTTTAAGATGGAAGGAAAAAAGAGGAAAAACAACATGGAACAGTAAGGGCAGATACTGTGAAGCACAAAGAGAATTATTTGGGAGGCAAAAAGTAGAAATTCTTAGATAATGTCTATAAAAAAACTGCAAAGTGGTAGTTCCCAGGGAAATAGCAATATGAGTTTATTGCAACAAAAATAATTCAAAGTTGTGAGACATTTCAAAGACTAATAAATCAATTATCATGTGATCTTATTATGGGGGGGGAGTAGATTTAAACTGTTGAGTAGGAGAGGAGAGGGAGAGAAGAGAGAATGAAAGAGAAAGAAGAGAGAGAATGACAACATGGAAAGAAAAGATGACAAACTGAAGTGCATAAAGGATCATTTAGCTATGATCTAAATATTCTTACCCTGTAGAGGCCTGTATAAATATCCACACTCAGGGAACTGCCATCAGAATGATAGTGATAACAGATTTCTTTTATGATTTATTTTTGCCAGAGAACTTTATAAATATTGCCTTCCCCTTAAGACATTTAAACTAAAGCAGATACCTGAATCAATACATGGGATTTTGTATCTGCTCTGAAAATAAGGCCATCATGACGATAACAAATGGAATTTTTGTTCTATATGTAAGGATTTTAGAAAGCTTTCCTTACTTTCAATCATTTATTAAGTCAGCCAGGGAAGCAGAAATCTAACCAACAGTGTCAGTCACTTTAGAGGAAGAGGCGGGGGGGGGGGAGGANGGGGGGGGGGGAGGATTGAATATTACTTATCTATTTACTACATTTATTTGCCATCCATCTTGTTTTAGAGTTTACAGCACAAAAACATAAAAACCATCAACAATAAATATTTCTTACCCAAAAGAATGACAATGCAATCAAAATGAAATCATTATCATAAGATGGAGAAGACAGGGCCAAATAGGAGGGGGAGGTGGAATTAGCTCGTAAATTCATTAACTTCCTCCAGTGTGATGCTTCTTCATTGGGGACCCAAGCAATCTTTTTATTTTATTTTTTATTTATTTTATTTGGTTTGTCAATTGCTTACAGGATAATAGGTATAAGCAAAAACATAGTTATGAATACATGGATACATATAAGAAAAATAAAAGAAACAATAGGACAGGGATGGTAGGCACATTGTACACTTATGCACGCCCCTACAGTCCTCTTAGGAAGGGGTGAGGTTCAATAGTAGAAGTTCTTACCAGTTTTAAATTTTTGCGGTTTGGAAAGAAACCACAGAGTCAGGTTAGAGTATTCCAGAACAATTTGACCACTCTGTTGCTGAAGTCATATTTCCTAACAATCAAAGTTTGGTGGAGATAACCTTGAGTTTGTATCTATTGTGCTCTTTGTATTGCTGTGATTGAAGCTGAAGTATTCATGACAGTTAGGGACATTGCAATGTTATGATTTTATTATACTATATTAGATCGGACTGAAGGCAGGTGTAGTTCTAGGTTTTTCCAGGTCTAAATTTTCAGTCCGGTACAAAGGTATTCTGCAACGAGTAGCAGAACTCTTCTTTGAAATATTTCTGACTTTCTTCAACTATGGTTAATATCAGATATGTAATGTGCGGTTCCAGAACTGATTGAGCTGTATTCGAGTATTGATCTAGCAAGTTTGTATATTTCTCGTTTAGTAGTGTATATTACAGAGAAAAAAGCTACGTAAGATCTTTTTGGTTATGTAGTTACGAGGTGGGCTCCAGCACTTAGATCTTTAGAGAATGAATTACTCCAAGATCCTTGACAAGTTATGGTCTTGACTATTCAGCCTTGTATTTTATTTTTTGATTTTTTTTGGCGTTATGTAGACAGAGTCATTTATTTGTTGAGATTTTGAAGTTACCATTTGTATTGACCATTCTGATTTACATAGTCAAGGTCTTTTTTTGAAGGTAGTAGTATTGTCTGTGGTATTTGAATAGCTTTACAGCATCAGTGAAGAGAATGAAAGTTGCTTCTTAATGTGATCACAGAGGTCATTGTTTGGTAGAGTATGAGAGATGTTGGTCCTTTAGGAACACTCCTTGGGCGGAACACACTATTGACAGATATAGAATTGAAAAGGGATGTACCTTGAGTCTTTATTTGTTGTTTACCAAAATTGTTTAGAAAGCAACAGGTGGAATTGTGGCGTTAGAAGCGTTTTTCCTCTTATTTAATGTGATAATTGGTGCATTCAGTCTTATCTGGGTGGCATAAGTTTTCTGTATCGCTTTTTTGAAGTTGGCAACGTTGACCAGATTTGTTTTTCACCAAAGTGATCTCTTTTGGATCTAAGCTTCCTTATTGTTATGGGTATCTGTTTTTCCTGGTTTGTGGGAGTTTTGTTTTTGGTACATATAGTTTGATGACTCTTTTTGACTTCAAGTAAACAGTATATGTTCATGGATTCTTCTACAGTATTGCATCTAGTGAATAGAAATTGCCAGTCAAGGGATGAGAGTCAATTTGTCTGTAAGATCATTAGTTGCCTTTTTGAAGTTTATATTAGATTCACATCATTTTGTTGATTTTATGTGGATGTATTGTTGAGACAAAAAGTCAATCATGCTGTGGTCACTCGTTGGAAAAGGGTTCTTTTAATTTGTAATCCATAAATTGAATTCAAACTATTGTTAGAAGATGAGATCGAGGCCAGTTGTTAGCCTGGTATTGTTTGGTTACTAGTTGCTCCAGTCCCAATGTTATAGCATTTGTAGAAGGTGGCATGTATGGGTTCAGTTTTACATTCGTTTTAAGGAGGTCCGTTCGTGTGAGGTAGATTGAAGTCACCAGAAAGATAAAAGTGTGTGGGCAGGATGTTGCCCACGTTAGTAGGAATTTAGTTTGTTTTATATGTTCGATGTTCATAATCAGGGGCTCGGTAAATAAGTAAGAAATCGAAATGTGATATTGTAAGGGGACAGTTCCAGGACGAATGGTTCTCAGGAAGAGGACAAGCTCCCTGAGGTTAACATTGGATGTTTTTTAGATGTAGCGGACTTTTTATAGAAGATTTGCAACACACTTCCTCTACAGATCTTCATGATCTATCAGGTAAATATTGCTAGTTCTCTTCTTACTGTTGTTAATTGAGTCAGAGAGCGATGCATTGAGCCATGTTTCACAGACAAATATGATGTGAATTTACCATATTTTAGATAGAGGGAGCGAAATTCAGGTTGATTTTATTTACACAGCTTCTTGCATTGAGTAGCTTGCCATTTTTATGCCAGCTGTTAGTTGAAATTGAGGTTAGTTAGGGCATGTGTGCCTAGTTTGAGTGATGGTGGGTTGGATGTGGAGTTTGGGCTGATTGTGACTTCTTTTGATATCAATCAGCATTGGTAGTCAAAGTAGAGATCCTTCTCTCCATTGTCTAGAGCGTCTTTGAGTTTCATTGCAGACTTCACGGAGCAGATTCTTGACAAGTATGAGTAGTCTGGTCTATTAAGCAAAGTTTTATGGTTGGGATTGGTATTTTGCAATGGCATTTATTGTATGATGATATGTGTTTGCTGACTCATTTTTTGCGAAACACTTCCTACAAAATTTGGGGCCACCGAGCCATCTATTGTATTTGGACTCAGGGCCATCTCTGGTATTTCAATGATATCTTCAGGAGAGCTGTTTGTTTGTAGTTGAGTTGCTTATGGATTATTACAAACTTGATGATGTCACCTGATTTGTGGGTCTTAAGACCAAATAAGATGCATTTGGACCATTCTGATCAAATTCAATTGATGTCTTTGATGAATAAGGAAGATATCATTTTCTGGAATTATTTTGATGGATAGTAATTATTTGTGTTGTAGTTTGCGTGGTTATTTTTGGTTGTAGATGTTGATTTTTTTTAAAACAATATTAATTTTTCAATAAAACAAACATACACAACAAAAACACAAAAACATAAAACTTCTTTTGGAACTGCTTAGTCCCGGGTTACATCTTTATACAAGACATAAATTCAAAGTCCATGCTTAACTTTTTGTCCCATTTCATATGCTTATTTATCATTCTACATTTTCTATATAGCTTCTCCCTCTTTTCACTCTCTTTAATTCTATTTTATTTATTCATCTCAATTTAAATCATTTATGCATATTTCTTTTGTCTGTTCTATTTTCAATTTTTCTATTTATCTTTTTCATTAACACAAAAATTCTCCTGTAATCACTGATTGAGTATGACGCCTTTAAAGAACCTTTCCCCTAAAATGTTAACACTTTTAAAATAATGTATTACTTTTCTCTGATTCTGCTTAGTTACATTCTAAGCTACTTTACTATTATTTAAAAAAAAAAAGAATAATAAGTTATAATATAATTAAAAACAATTATCCATAGCAAATTAAACTCTATTATTAAATCCAGTTTTTCTAACACTTATTTCAGATATAAATAGAAATTCTCCATTCTCTTTTCCCCTCTTTCCCTTGATTTTAGCTGATAGTTGTCGCTTTATCAGTGCTAAAGTAATTATTTTTGTTTCAAGGAACGAATTAGTTTCTTGTATATTAGTTTTCCAAAACATGATTGGCTAATGTGATTTTTCTGTTGAGGTGCACTGAGTGATTCTGATGCTATCAATCTGCGCTAGGATGGACATAGACAAGGTAATGTAGTCTGATGCTTTTGGGAGATCAGCTACGTCTTGTTTGAGCTTAAGCAGGCAAGATGGGCTTGATTGTCACATAGGTCGCATTTTGATGTTATTTTCACTTTCATTTTGATTTTTAAGACATCTGAAGCATGTACAGGAGTCTGGGAGGTCATTGGTAGAGATATTATTTCTTTGTTGTTGTTGGATAGTGGAGGATCTGGAGCTTCTGGAGTTTCTGGCTGGCGTGGTCAATGACAATAGTACACTAAACAATTACAATAGGTAATTAATGTGATAGGTAGACAGTTACTTAATGAATGTTGGTAATGAATAAATGTTGATTGATAAGTTAGAGAACAAATCAAAAGTAAGGTAACTTTTTACTAAAAATCAATCAATTAACTTATTACTAAGAATCATTCAATCAATAGATTAGATAATCAGTGATACAGTATTAAATATTTATCAGTTCAATGAATCAGTAAATTAGTGGTCATTTAACAATTTATTATACTATTATATGATAAATCAATTATGATAGACAAAACATTCTCTATTAATATTTGGTCTTGAGGTACTGAAATAGTGGAGGTAGTAAAGTAGTGGAGGTTTGTTGTGTAAAGTTCCTTTTTTTTCCTTAAAGCCATATTTTTTTGGTTTTTGTTTTGTTTTGTTTTTGTTTTAAAGAGGAAGCATTGCTGTTTGATAGATTTGAATGGAGAAGATTTGTATGAGCTCACCAATCATCTAAATCAATAGATAAAGTGAACAATTAGCTCTGTGTGTGTGTGTCTGTGTGTGTGTGTGCGCGCGTATAAGATAACCATCTCCCCAATGAGATGTATAAGATAACCATCTCCCCAAGGAGATTGGCTAAAATGTACCCTAACATGAATCTGACATGCTGGAAATGTAAACGGAGTAAAGGTACCTTCTATCATATGTGGTGGTCATGCCCAGAAGCCCAAAAATTTGGATCAAAATATGGAGTTGGACACAAGAGATAGTAGAAGAGTGAATAGAATTGAAACTGGAATTGTTTCTGTTGGGAATAACTGAGGGGAACTCTAGGAAGAAGATTAAATATATCTTACTACATATACTGACAGCAACAAGAATAGTATACGCACAATGTTGGACTTTGTATAATAATGATGACAGTACTGTTAAAGTCAAGATTTATATGTAAAAGGTGGAAAAGAACAATAAAAAATTATAACAAAAACAAAAAAAAAGATTTTGTTTGTTTAGGTGTGTACAACTTTTCTATGTAGACGAAATCACCATACGATACTCCAGTTAATGGCAAATGACATCAAGAAATCATCAGATGCTTTAGAATTAGCCATGACTTATCCTATTGCAGCAGGTGGAACAAATTTGACAAGACTACCATTTTTCCATTCCAAGATTCCCTAGTATTTTCTTGCTGTCATAAGTTATAAGTTAACTAAACATGTTGGGCTATTAGTCTGTGACTCTAAGATTGACCTTGACATACTTGGCCCTCCAAGGAATGCTGGAGCAGATTGTTAATGTGTCACAACTAGTCAGAAATCAACACGTTGCCTAATCCATATGACTGATATGTTTAATTTGTGCTACATGAAGAATCAATCTTGTTTCTGCAAAGTGTACACTATAATACTCTTAGAAAACAATGTGGTTGGCATTATTTGAAAGCACCTTTTTTCTATTCGTTTTCTTTAATATAATGATACTTTTAAGAATTTCTTCTTAGAACTCATCTTTAACTTATATTAGTTGTGACCATTCATTAATTTCAGTGGGTGTTCTCTAATGTCACCACATAATAGTACTAACTGTGGGAGGGATCTTGGAGTCCCTGTGGACAATCTCTTAAAATATGAGCCAGCAGTATAGCAGCTGCCAAAAAACCCAATACATTTCTAGGCTACATTAACAGAGGGATAGAATCAAGATCTCGTGAAGTGTTAATGCCACTTTATAATGCCTTGATAAGAACACACTTGGAATACTGCATCCAATTTTGGTCACCACATTATAAAAAAGATGTCAAAACTTTGGAAAGAATGCAGAGAAGAGCGACAAAGATGATTAGGTGATGATTAAATATGTTTTGCACTTCTGGCTGGATGCTAACTGCATTTCGTTGCCTGTATCCATGGCAATGACAATAAAGTTGAATCTAATCTAATCTAATCTAATCTAATCTAATCTAATCTAATCTAATCTAATCTAATCTAATCTAGGGGACTGGAGGCTAAAATGTATGAAGCAGAGGTGGTATTCAGCAGGTTCTGACCAGTTCTGGAGAACTGGTAGTAGAAATTTTGAGTAGTTCAGGGAACCGGCAAATACCACCTCTGACTGGAGATTTTATAGTATCCTTCCCCTGCCATGTCCACCAAGCCACACCTACAGAACTGGTAGTATTTTTTTTTTAATCCCACCACTGATATGAAGGATGGTTGTAGGAATTCTAGTTTAATGAAAAGAAGGACCACAGGTGACATGGTAGCAGCCTTCCAATATCTAAATGGCTGCCATAAAGAAGAATAGGTCAACATTTTCTCCAAAGCACCTGAAGGCAGGTTGAGAAGCAATGGATTGAGACTAATCAAGGAGAGAACCAACTTAAAACTAAGGAGATATTTACTGACAGAACAATTAATTTGTGGAATGACTTGCTTCGAGAAGTTGTGAGTGTTTCATTACTGAAGGTTTTTAAGAAGAGCCTGGACAACCATTTGTATGAAATAGTATAGAGTTTTGTGCCTGAGCAGGGAATTGGCTGGAAGACCTCCAAGAATCCTTCCTACTCTGTTATTCTGTTGTTCTGTTAATATAAATTCTTATATTGTCATTTAATAGCACACATTATATACTATACACTAAATTAGGGCTTGAAAGTTTAGCTTATTGTTTCCAATAATCCTTTTCAAATAAAATTTCCTGTTTGTCTGTTCTCCCCCAGATACTCTCTCTAGAGCATACAGTATATGTCAACTAGATTCCAGTTTTTGGTTAACCATGCATCTGGGTGATGCTGCTGAATTATTATTCTGCAGCAACTCTAATTTGATTGCTATCTATCTCAGCATGTTGCCTAGAAAGTTGTAAACTATTGAAAGTACAATGTCTTACTCACATCCCAGTAGAATCGTACATAGAGTACGTTGTACTGCAAAAGTCAGCATCTCATTTAAAATTTTTAGTTATTTTTAATAAACGCATTTTCAACATGACTAGAGAATAGCAGGAGACCAATATTTTGTTTTAAAAATACGCTATTGTCGAAGTCAAAATTAAGTACTTATGCCTCTCTGTCTTTGTCTAAGGAGGCATAGTGATGTTCTTTCACAATGTATTTGATGCAATTAATCTACTATATTTTCACCATGTTCACTGTCTTATTATTTATGTTACAGTGATAATTATCATAAAACCAATATAGTTTTCATCTTCAGCACTGCGTGACCAATTAACATGGAGAGAACAGCAGCATTAAGATAAAAGTGAAAACAATCCCCACATTAGTACTAAATGTATCATTACATTGAAATAGCACAATGTGAGAATGAACTATGTCATTGTTTCTCAATCTTGGTCACTTTAAGATGGGTGGACTTCAACTCCCAGAATGCCCCAAACAGCTATGCTGCCTGGGGCATTCTGGGAGTTGAAGTCCACCTATAGATGCACCAAAGTGTCATGAAAAGTACATGACTTAATTCAAAATAAGTTTGTTCTCTGAGACGCCATATGACCCTTGTCTATGGAGATTCTAAGTCATCCAGGTCATGGTTGTCCCAAAGGTGCTTTTTCAAGAGGCAATTGGACTTTCTGGTTTTTCAATTTTTTTTTTACTCCCAGTTCTGTGGGCGTAGCTTGGTGGGCGTGGAAGGATACTGAAAAATCTCCAGTCAGAGGTGGTATTTGCCAGTTCTCTGAACTATTAAAAATTTCTGCTACTGGTTCTCCAGAACTGGTCAGAACCTGCTCAATACCACCTCTGTTTTCACTTCTCATCCAAGAAGCTTCTTCAGCTCTGACTGGATGGTGGGGAATAGAAGGATTTATACTACTTGCAGACAGCTGGTCATTTGCATTCTTTTAGTGGGTCATTAAGGTCACCTGGAGACTTATCTGTGTCATCAGGGTCACCTGAGTGGTACAAATAGGTGTGGAGCCTTTTTGAAACTGTGGAAAGGACTGTGTTGTAGACTGGAGATAGATGATGTCATATCTATCCCCTTCTGTTGAGAGAGGGCTGTTCAATTTTGACATAATGGCCTCTTTGATGACACTGATAAACTCCAGGTGGCTTTCATGACTCTCTGAAATAATGCAAATGACCAGCTGTCTACAAGGCATATAAATCATTCCATTCAGTCCGAGCTGAAGAAGCTTCTTTGGTTGAGAAGCGAAACATTTTCAAAGAAAAAGCAGAAAGTCCAAGTTGCCTCTTGGAAAAGCACCTTTGTGACATATGGCCCTTGATTATTGTTGGTAGCTCTGATTTCTGAACTGTCTTGATGCATGTTCAGTTTCTGCTGGAAGATTTTTTAAAAATTATTTATACTGAAAGGTGACCTTATTTTTCACGAACAGCTATTCGGTCACTTTAACTCTCCTAATAAATATGCTTTTCTTCTATCTCCAGTTGACACATTTCTTAAATTGTTCAGTTATCAAATTATTTTTTCATTCTATTTCTTGTGATACTGGCACAGAAAGAAACTGTGTTAATTTTTTTTTCAATTTGGACTGGCTTAAAAGCAAAAAGAGAAAACCAATAATGTTTTTGTTTAGATTTTGAAATACAGTTGAGGTGGCATGTAAAAGTCCAGAATATTGTCAGAAATGTTCATGGATTGTACCTTGATTTATTTTTCAAGGGTTGTAAAGATTCCATTGTAAATCATATGCTTTGTACATGTAGGAGTTTCAAAGATAACTGAATAAATGAAGTATGAAACGGTATCAACAGTTTCTAGGGCTTCTGATAGTGCTGTCATGCTTCCAAATAGACAGTGAACCAAATGATGAATACTGACCGTAAAATAAATCTTTATTCAAGTTCTTTTCATGCCCAGTTCCTGTAGATTTTAATGACAAGCAGTGTTGGCACTTTAGTTTCTTAAGAATATCTGGAATTAGGAGGAAAAAAAAGATACAAATCATCTTCTTTTAATGAGTCCATAATCCCTTGCAGGGTGGAGTCAACTGGTTGGAGCTGAGTGTTTACTGGCTGGATGCCCTTCCTGTCACCAATGTGGAGGTATATTCAGCAGATATATACTCACTGTGCCCAGAGACAGAAATATCTGCCTCTACCTAGGATCAAACTCACACCCTCCTGATTGTGAGGTGAGAGCTCCACCTCTAGGCTACCATACCACCCAAGAAGAAAATATAGGAATGATGACTACAAAACCTTTAAACAAAGAAGCTGTACATCTTATGCTTGACTTACAACCATTCATTTAGTGACTGTCTGAATTTACTGACAAAAAGGGATTTGTGACCATTTTTCACACTTACGATTGTTGCCCCATTCCCCATTGTCATGAAATCAAAGTTGGGATGCTTGGCAACTGGTTTTATATTTATGTCATTTGTGATGTCCCATCATGTGATCACCTTTTGTGATTTTCTGACAAAGTCAACAGAGAAGAATAACTTAACAACTGTGTTACTAACATAAGAACTGTGGTGTTTCACTTAACAATTGTGGCAGGAATGACTGAAAAATTGGGCAAAACTCACTTAACAATTGTCTCACTGAGCAACATAAAATTTGGGCTCAATTGTGGTCGCATGTCAAGGACTACCTGTATCATTTCAGAATCTACTTAATCACAGTTGCAAATTCTAGATGGAACACAGTAGAGCTCAACCTATCTCAGTCCATGTCATGGGTAAAGGACTTTTTTGATAGCATTTTTTTGAAAGCAAATTCCCTTAACACCACCTAGTTCTTCCATTTTTTTTAAAGTTTCCCCCAGTTTTGTGCTGGCCATGCCTAATAAGTTTTAGGAAGAAAATATTAATCCAACTCAATGTAAATAATATCACATTGTTTTATATTATCGTGTTTCCCTGAAAATAAGACCCTGCCTTATTTTTTGCCCCCCAAAAGGCACCAGGTCTTGTTTTTTTGGGGGGTGTCATTCACTGACTCACCTCACTTGCATGCATCACCCCTGGCCTCCTTTTCACTGTCAGGGGTTCAGTAACTTCTTCTGCAGCTGGCAAGGCCAGCAAGAGTTTCCTGAAGGCCTCTGAAGCCAATAACAGAGCTCTGGATTGATTTAAATTAACTGTTCTGATCAAGGCTTCTTGAGACATTAACAAACAAGCAGTTGGTCCCAAAAATGGCTGTGAATTATAGTCATTCACAGACCATAATGAGTCTCAAACAGTTTGCAAATAGTCCCACAGAAGTCTGCCAACGTCCTTTGGGATACATCTGATAAGTATGCACCTTTATCTTTCTTGAATTGTTGCCAATGACTAAATTGCCAATTAGTTGTACAAGGCCAAATCAAGCACAAATTCAACATGGAGCTTCAGGTTTCAAACCAACCAGTACAAACAAAGTTGCTTCCTGCAAAGGTTCATGTCCTTTGTTCCTCCTTTATGTCTTATGGGAGGGCCAATCATCTCCAAGCCTTACTCCCGAGTTGCCCCTTTTCTCTTAACTGTTGTTGCCTTCTGGCAGTTCTGTGCACACATGGGCTGGTAAAAGGCTCCCTTTGTTTCTCTGCCTCACTGCTGTCAGATTCTGGAGGCTCCAGAATCAACAATAACTCCCAGATGGCCCTTGCTCCATCTCTGTATCGGATGCAGAACCCTCATTTGAGTCCTCCCCAGACTCCCAGACTGGCCCTTGTTCCACCCCACTGTCCAACTCTGCTGCCATCTCCTCAGGTTGCCAGCAGACCACACACAAACATACACCACTTTTCCTGCAGCCTGCCTCCATTTTATTTCAACATCTTTCTCACAGCTTGAACCAGGCCTGATTTTATTTCCAAAAACCTTTAAAGCTCTTTAACCCTGGCATTCAGCTGGGCTATCTGAGGAACTTGACCCTCCAGGATTATATCTGCTAGTCCAACCAAATGTGGCAGGTCCCAGGAGGTGGGTCTTCTCTACCGTAGGTCCTGTCTTATGGAATTTTCTCCCCCATGGAAGCGATGTTAACTCCATTCCACTTAACTTTCTAAGGGTCCTTCAAAATTTGACTGTGCCTTCAGGCCTACGGGTGGTAGTGGGGGTGTCCCAGGATACTGGGAGATCTTGTGATGGCTTCCTTACTTCCTTACAGCTAACATCAACCTTCTGCTTATGTTCAGGAAAGTTGCAAATGAAAATGAATATAGAATCTTAATGGATCTTTTTGTTAAGGAAATCAGTTTAAACAATATATTTTAGTCTCATAGGGAATGTAACATGTTTACTTGTTTTAAGAGAAATAAAGCCCATGTTTAATTAAAAGATTAATTTCTAAGTATTAAAGATATTCTTTCTATGCTTTTGCTTCAATACATGAATTATCCAAAACTATGTTTGGCATAATTATTCTTATACCTAGTTATTACCTGAACAAATCTTTAAAAGCTGAATCATAGCCAAACCTTAAATCATCTTTTAATTTCCTACATGTATATCTTACAGTTGGATCATTTCTTAATGTTGCAAATGTCATTCTTAGAGCCATCATGTTGATTCAAATAAATAATTAATTGGATTAATGACTTATCTCCCTAAGTAAATTATTTTCAATTTAAAATCGTGTTATGTGAGTACTTTTTTTTCACTCCATTTGGCTTCAACTGGTTTTTAAAAACCAATATGCATTGTTAAATGCATTTTACACCCTTTTCTGACCACAGCAGATAACATTATCATATTTCTTATATACTCGTGCAATCTCTGTTCCATTGTTTAAATACATCAACTGAAACTTGCCATCAAAGTCTTGGTCCTTCTGATTTCACTGTCTCAGCTTTTTTATAGCGGCTGCTCGCGGCTCGTGGCCAATGATGGTTGTTGAGGTAATTCCCCGTTAGGAGAATGAGGGCATACAGGAAGATGTATAGAGAGTAGTGTTGGAATAATACACACACAGTACACAGATACACTGCACAGTACCCAGTAAATGTAGCTTTTACTTTTACTTTTTAAGGAAATAAAGATACAATCTCTTCTCTTTCTGAGACTCAGACTAATACAATCCAGGTTTTCTGGCTCTCTTAAGGCCATTTGAGAAACCTACACCAATTGCATGCTCTTGCATTCCCTTAAGAGAGACAGCATAAAATGTTTATCCTGGTTTATATAATCAACCAAATACCTGTTAGGTGACTCATATTCCAACCAAGGGTTCCTTGAATTCCCTGCCACTCAGGCAGGCCAATCCAACGGGGCGACAATTGTTTGACCAATCACTGTTGCCTTGAAGACCAATCATATTGTTGTATTTGTGCGCCAATCAGAAAAGGGATTTCAAGTATGCTAATATGAACACCCCTCCCACTTGGGTTAGTCCAACTCATTACATAGTCACGATAGTAGGCGGGCTTTTATGGTGATCTACTTGCGCTGCACAGCTCAGTTGCATTGTTGTCTTTGGCTGGTTCAGACAGGATCGCTGTTTCTCCCGTCCTCTCCGTGGAAACCTCCTGGATGAGTAGAGCTCGGCCATGCGCACTCCTGCCCAGTCTATCTGAGGGCTGGGTAGCAGTCGACATCGGCTGCTCACTTCCGGAGTGGCTTCTTGTTGTTTTTCCGCGTGCCTGTTCCTCTCTCTGATGAATCATGCTCCAGGGTAAGTAATTTGTGGTTTCTTTCTGGGTAACGGTGAAGGTGACGTGTTGGCGGGGTCGTTGTTAGTGTTTGTTGTCGGTATTTCTTGTGCTGCCAGTGGAGGGTCTCCCCCTGCCCTTCTTTTCGTGTTTGAGGTTCTCCCCCTACGTCTGGTCTGGTGTTGATATTTGTGTGTTTTTTTGTTCTTGTTGTGTGTTGCTTGACCTGGGTTTGTTAGTGTTCTTTCTAATGTTCATGATCTCAGTTGATCTATGTGTTCCTCCAGCTTCTTCCATCCTCTGTTCCTAGTCTATAGACCTAGGTCCTGTTACCTGGTTATTGTTGGTGGTACCATCGAGTGGGTGCCTTGAGATTTTTGCATAGACCCGCGGTCCCTGTTCCGAATGTGCAGTGCTTACTAGAGGAGTCTGCTGATTTTCAGGGCTGTAGGTGGGGTGTAATCTATCCAGTGGCAATCTTAATTTTCTGCCCATCCATAGTTCTGCTGGGCTTTTATTCGTGTGTGTGTTAGTGTGGATGTGTTGTATAGTTAGCATTTTGTAGATTTTTTCTTGTATGTCCCCCATGTCTAGTTTTTCTATTGTCTACTTCATATATCAGACCATACGTTCCGCCCGCCTGTTTGAAGCCGGCGACCGTGGTGTGTCCAAGGCATGTGTGTTATGCCATGTTTGGCAAGGAACTTTTCAAATGTCAATGCCGTGAACGGCGCCCGTTGTCTGAAAACAATAGGTCCGGCAACCCATGTGTTGTGAACAGCTTCCTCAGCTGGCCTGATGATGGCTTCAGTTGTTGTGGAATTATGACACACTTACCGTCCAACCAATTTGAGTAAGCATCTACTATTATAAAATGTGTGTCCTTTTGTTGTTCCTGTGAATCTGTGTGATTTTCGCCAGGCCCTCGATGGTGTTTTCACTCAGCACAGGTCGGGCAGGGGTTAGGGTGTGGGATTGGGTTTGGCGGATTTGCCGCCCGTCGCACATTTCCACCTCGTCCCGGAGGTCCTTATCCATCCGGCTGGCACCATACATAATCGGGCCCGGGTTCATTTACGATTCCGGGATGTCCTTCATGCAGGATATACAGTACTTGTTCTTGTAGTATCGGTATTGACTACCCGATCCCCCCATAGGTATACAACCTTTTAACATTTGAGATTTCCATCTGCCTGTTCTGGACGATTTAAAGGCTGTTCCGTCTCGTTTTTAGCCACCCTTTTCCTACCCCAGTTTACAATCCGCGCCATCTTTTTGTCTCTGCGGTTCTCTTTTGCATATGTCCGCTGTGGTTATGAGTAGATTTGTAATATTTCAATTTGTAGCATGGATGTGGTTGGTGCCGGGTCACCTTCCAGTTCAGGCAGGGAGAGATGGCTCAGGGGTCAGTGTGATGTTCTTCCTGGTGCGGTGGATTAATTTGTAATTGCATGCAGCAAGGATCGGACCACCTCGTCATTGTGTGGTGACAGCATGTTTGGGCGGTGGCCTTGTTTCCTGTGGAGTTCTCCAAGAGGTGGTTGTGGTCTGTAATTAGGTGAAAAAGTTCTGGCATGAGAGTATTTATGAAATCGGCTTGACTCCAGTTATCGCTGCTAGTGCCTCTCTGTCCAATTGGATTGTAGTTCCTGTCTGCTTGTGACAGCTGTTTTGGAAAGAACGTGATCTGCACTTCTCTCCCATCTGGTAGCGTGTGGCTGAGTACGGCTCCGATGCTGCGCGTAGCGTCGTCAGGTGATGCTGTCAGTGACGCAGTGTTAGTCTTTCACTGTGGATTGTCATACAGCTGAGACGTATTCGGATGTCAGCAAGTCTTTATTTCCTGGAACGTGGCCTCATTCTTGTCTCTCCCGAGATCAGGTAGCTGTCTTCACAGCAATGTGTGTAATGTTCCGCCGTCGTTGCTTCTGGACAAAAAGACATTATAGAAGTTAATGGAGGTCCCAAAAATTTTTGTAGGTCTATTTTATTCTGGGTCTGGGAGCTTCTTTTTATTGCTTTGATTTTCTGGTCCATGGAGATGTAGATTTCCTCTTATCTTTAGGTACCCCAGGAATTCAACTTAGAGGTGGCTAGCTGGTTTTTTTTTTTATTACTTGATCCGCGCCTCCTGAAATCTGTAGAGACTTCTCTGAGGTGGCTTTTCAGTTGGTTCTTGGTCACTAGCTGATACCAGCACATCATCGAAGTACGGGACCACCCTTTTATTATTCCTTGTTAACAGGCACTCCATCAAGCTTTGGAACACCCCTGGGGCCACACTGACTCCAAGTTGCAGTCTCTCTGTGCATCTGAATGCCCCCCTGTGAGTCACAATTGTTTGTGCCTCCACCTGTTTCGGGGTTAACTGACATACTTGTCGGTACCCCTTGTGAAGGTCGAGCTTTGGAAAGACCTTGCCTCCCCAAATGAATGTAACAGATGTTGCACCACTGAAACGGGTATGCGCTTTGTTGTGGCGCATGGTTTAGGGTGGCCTTAAAGTGCTCCGCAGATTCTCACGGACCCATCTGGCTTAATCGAGAGTCACATTGGGGTTTCCCACCTTGCATGGTCTATTGGTTCCAATCACCCTCTGTGCGATGAGTTTATCCAATTGCTCATTGATCTTCGGTTTTAATGAGAAAGGAACTTGCCTTGCCTTTAACCTGATGGTGGTGTATGTGTCAGATTCAAATTAAATGAGATAGGGACCCTGCGTACTTGCCTAGTTTTCCATTGAATACGTCCTGGAAATCCCTCATCAGGCTCTCCTCCCAGTCTGTTTCCGTGACGCTGTTGATTCCGGTCACTCCAATTCCCAGGGGCGGGAGAAACTATTCGGAGCCAGTAGCTTGGGTGATCCTGGTCTATGATTGTTAATGGAAGATTGTTTTGTGCTGTTTTTGAAATTAACTTGGAAGTGTTCAAGTCCAAACTATGGGGATCCTGTTGCCCTTGGTAGTCTTTCAGGGTCAGTTTTTGGCTCTCTAGGTTCCGTTCTTTCTATGCTTGGTATCAGATTTTTAAGTGTGTTCAATGATACATAGACAAGTATGAGCGGAATCCACCTCCATTCTCGCATTGTGGCCTTCGATGTTGACTTTCACATGTACCTTCCAGGCATTGGTTGAGCTCGAATGTCCAGTGGTTATAGTTTGTGTGTTTCTTCCTTCCGGTAAGTTTTGTTGAGCCATTTGCTTCTGTTTTCTCAGCTTCCAATTGCCCCCTTGCCTGTCTTTCTTTCGTTTTGGGGAAGTGCTATCTTCTTCGTCTGGGCTGTAGCTCTTTCCGGTTCCAGCAGACCTTGCTATATGTCCCTGTCTTGATTACAGTGCTGGCAACACCACCAACATCTAGGAAACAGCACTCGGAACTGGGGTCTCCTCTGCACCCTGGCGCACTGGGACCCGACTACATACTCTCTTCTCCCATCTGTTTCATTCCGATTGGAGTCTGTGTATTTCTTTTTCTCGCTCGTTCGGTCTTGGACAAAGACTCAATGTTCTCGTGGCCCATGTTGGTCTTGTGGTGCCCTCTGGTTTTCTTTCTACTGGGATTGGCTTGTCTCTGCCGAGTGTTTTCTGGTTTGCCATATTCATTAGCCGCATTGTGTCTGCTGATTTTTTAGTGGCTTCGGCTGCAGTGGCCTCAGCGATGGCTCAGTGACTGTGATGTTTGATTGGGTTTGCAGTTGGCTCTGCAAGGTGAGGTCTCTCGTACGCTAGGACGACGCGGTCCACTACATGGCTTCATCCATGTTGAGGAACTCACATGCCCCTCCAATGTCCCTTAGCATCGCTACAAAAATCTCCCAATGCTGTTCACCTTCTCTCTAGTCCGTTTAGAAATTCATGTCTCCGAATAGGCTGGAGATGGTCAGTGCATAATGGGCCTTCAGTATTTTTTTCAAATTCTGGCCAGGCCATCTGCTTTACATCCTCAGGTTTAACCACTGTGAACACTGTGACACACGTGTCGCAGCCCGGTCTTCATGGGTGTGGGTCCACAGTGTGTCAGGAACACAGCTCTCTTCCTGTTGTCTGAGATCCTCTGTAAGTCATTGCTCTCGAGGAACATAAGGAATCTGTCAATGTACGATTCCCAGTTCTCTGTTGCTGGGTTGAACAGTGCGGGTGGCGAGTTGGTGCCGGCCATTTCGTCTTTGCTCAGTTCTCGTTGCCACGTGCTCAAACTGGTCTCCTTGTCTCGGTATCCTATCCTCGTCGCCAGTGTTAGATCGTGGGAAAAAGAGATGAGACCAGCATGACTTTCAGCTCTTTATTCAGTTCCTGGAATCAGTCTGATTGCGGAGCCGCAGCAGCCTTTTTTATAGCGGCTGCTTGCAGCTTGCAGCCAATGACAGTTCCTTGAATTCCCCGCCACTCAGGTGGACCAATCACAGGGCGGCAATTGTTGACCAATCACCATTGTTTGAAGAACCAATCATATTGTCGTATTTGTGGACCAATCAGAAAAGGGTATTTCAAGTATGCTAATATAGAACATAAACCATCTTTCCAAACAGCCTCCATTTTTCCAGTGTCTTTTTCCCCACTTGGAACTGAACCCAGATGGACATTTCTTCCAATAATAGTAAACCTCACAAACTCTAAAAAGCAGGGATGAAATCAGAGTACTTTGGTGAATTGAATTGAATACTTTATTTGGCCAAGTGTGATTAGAGACACAAGATAGGCATTTCTACTTGAAGTGAGGCAGCTTCACATTTCACAGTACAACTGTACAACTGTGTGTACACTCAGGGCAAGACCTCTGAGTACAACTGTGTGTACACTCAGGGCAAGACAGAGAGTAAGAGAGACAGAGAGAAAAGTGGGGAGAGACAGAAAAAGGTAGAGGAATGAGAGTGAGAGAGAAAAACAAGGGAAGGGAGGAAGAGAGAACGGGGGAGAGGAAGAAGGGGGAAGAGGAAAAAAGAGGTAGAGATAGAGGAAAGGAGAGAGAGGATGGAGAGAGGCAGAGAGGAAAAAGGGAGATAGAGACAGAGAGAGAGAGAGAGAGAGATGATAGGATAGGATAAACTTTATGGCTGAGCACACATTATAAATGATTTGGAGATCTGTATTTTGCAACTCTGCTGCTAATTAAGGCACCCATATTAAAACATAAGCTTGCTAAAAGATTCAATTTGTTAGCTGGTTTATTAATAAGTATGAATGTACTGCATTGACAGGTCTAATCTTATTATTAGGCAGGTCCTGATAGAATACGCAAATGGCTAAAGTGGTGACAGATGTGTGTAGAACATCACTCTGAGTCCACTCAGAGTGTTTGTCCTTAGGTAGATGATATATTAACCTGGTCAACTGGATTTTTCAGTTAGCCTTTCATAATGCATGCTTAATGATACTATCAGGAATAGCTGTGGATTAGAGATCTGTCATTCCAAGATGGCTGAATGATATGAGAATTGCCAAATTCTCTGAAGGCAATGACATTCATTTTATAGGCAAGGGCTGAGGCAGTCTGCTAGTTGGAAAAATAACAACATAGCCCTTCTATTTCCTTATAAATTGGCAATTGCTAGCATCAAAGGTATGGGGAAAACTAGATTGTATCTGTTCTTTTCATTCAAAAAATCTTGCTGTTTTTCTCCCCCTATCATGTTTGTCATCCCAGATAATTTGGACCAATTTGGACCAATGCCAGAGCTGGCCTATTATGAATTCTTCTTCCTAGTAATCTATCTCTATTCTGCAGAAATAAGATCTAATTTCTGCAGGTCACTTTTTGTCCACAAACTCACAAACTTGATTTTATTGCCAAGTGCCTCTTATGCTAAAAGCTGTTTAATACATGGCAAAGTGAAGAGGATGATGGGAAAGGAAACTGCACATAGCAGTAGATGCCCCTTAAATCTTAGATTTAAATCTTAAATGCAAGAGCTTGGTGAGCAGCAAAGGAGACATCTATAGACTCAGAAGGAAAAAAAACAAGAAAGTACAGTTGCCTCCAGATCATGGTTTTGAGATAACCATGACCTGGATGACTGAGAATCTCTACAGACTTTTAACTATATAATTTGGGATGGACACCCTTTGAATAGTGTAGGAGTAGGAATGATTTCCAGAGGAAAAACTGCAGACTACAGGAACGAGAAGCACTACTCAGGTGACCCTGAGGACACAGATAAACCTCCAAGTGCTTCAATGACTCTTTAAAAGGATGCAAATGACCAGCTGTCTGCAAGGAATATAAATCCTTCAACCCCCCACTATCCTGTCAGAGATGAAGAAGCTTTTTTTTTATTTATTTATTTGTCAAAAGCTTACAATACAACAAAAATAAGAATAAACATAAATTTAAATACAAGAAATAGAAACTAATAATTGGGGACAATAGGACAGGAATGGTGGGCATGATTATGTCCTTATGCACGCCCCTTACAGACATCTAAGGAATGGGATGAGGTCAATAGAGGTTAGCTTGAAGGTAAAGGAGTGGGGGTTTGAGCAGGTGACAACAGAATCAGGTAGTGAGTTCCAGACATTGACCCTACTGAAATCGACCTCATCTTCCTTGCAATCAAGTTTGGGGTGGTTTACATTTAGTTTAATATCTGTGTATTTCTTGTGATGTTGTGGCTTAAAGCTGAAATATTCATTAAGTGGTAAGACATTGTAACATATGGATTTTATGTACTAATCGCTTAAGTCCAGTCTTAAGTCAGCGTAATTCAAGGCTTGTCTTAAGCCTAGAATCTCCAAGTCTGATGTGCTGTAGGCTTTCTGTTGTGTGAACAGAGGAATTGTAGTACTCTGGCTGGTATAATACTTCTGGACTCGCTCAATTGTGTTTAGGTCTGATATACAGTGAGGGATTCCAGACAGCAGAGCTGAATTCAAGTATTGGCTAGCAAAGGTTTTGCAATGCCTAGTTTGCAAAATCAATATTACCAAGAGAAGCACACTTCATAAAATTAAATTTATAACTCTTAAAGCCTTTTTGGCAATACTGTTGCAGTGAGCCTTTGGTGCTTTAGCTCATTTGATATGAGAACTTTGAAGGTCCTGGATAAAGGAGGGTCAATCAACAAGGTCATATCCACCTAGCTTGTATTTGGTATATAGATTTTTTTCCACATTGTTTAGCAGAGAGACTTTGTTTGGTAGAGATTTGGAGTTGCCAACTGTTAGACCATTCAGACACATAATCAAGGTCTAAAGGACCAGTAGCATTGATGGTGATGTTGAATAGATTTACGTCACATAGCGAACGCAGTTGCTAATAAGGTGATCACAAAGATCATTTATATAGAGTCGGAAAGAATGTGGCCGTCCTAGATTGATGCTCCTTGGGGGACACCGCTGATAACTGGTTTAGGGTTTGATAGGGCATTTCCTGTTTTTACTATTTGTTGCCTATTTGACAGAAAGGCAGTAATCCACTTGCGAAGGGATCCAGAAATGCCGTAAGAATTTAATTAATAGTAGTTCGTAATGTCACCACTGAGTCAAATGCTTTGCAGAAGTCAATGTAAATTACATGTTTGCTTTATCCTGGTTCAAGAAGATGCTAAGTCCTATATGTCTTGTTGCTCAGCGTGTAGTCCATATGTTTTTGCAGTGTAGAAGTTGCAAATTGCAGGACAATTTTTTTCTGAAACCAAATTGTTTATTGAAGAATAAGTTGTTAGACTCTAGGTGGAAGGTAATGCATTGATTAATAATTGATTCCATAACTTTGCACGTGAAATAACATAACAAGATTGGTTTGTAGTTTTCAACTTTATTGAAAATAGGGATGACTGTTGCTAAAGACCATAGTTTTGGTAAGGAGCTAGTTCTGAATGATATCTCAAATATTATGCTTAGGGGTTTTGCTGTGGTTGTGGAGAGCTTTTTTGAGAAGAATGCACATCAGCCATCAGGACCAATAGTTAAGGATGATTTTAGGTAACATATTGCATTTTCTACATTATCTTCAATAAAGTCAATTTGCAGATCGTTGCAGTTAGTTGTCATACGATTAGGAAATGTGGGGCATAAACCATTACTGTTTACAAAGACTGAACAGAAGAATGTGTTGAAGAGGTTTGCCTTAACGGCTTCATCACTTTCCAGTTAGGACCTTTTAGGGTGAGATGTTTTTTGAGTCTTTAAGCTTCTTGGACAAGAAATGAAATGTCTTCAAAGAAAAACAAGGAAGTCTAGTTGCCTCCTGAAAATGCATCTTTGAGACAACCATGGCATGAATGATTGAGAATCTCTACAGACTATATTGGGTCAGTGTTTTTGGAACACCATTCAGAATTGCAATTCTTGCAATTCATTGATGGAAGCTCTAACAGAATTTCACGTAGGATTTTGTTCCAATCTTATTTGAGGCATCAGATAGGTAAAATTTTCTGTACATAGCCATCATGTTATACTATTGACATAAGTTCATTTCCCAACATTTACTAAATGAATGAAATTCGTATAAAGAGAAAAATATGCCAAAAAGCTAACTGTGGCATCTCCCGTCAGATGCATCATTGCTAAGAAACCACAACAGTTCTTTTATCAAGCAAGTCACAGGGCACCTAAACTCAGAGTAGCAGAATGAACAGGTTGCAGATGCCAACAGATGGTCCTTCTGAATGATTGATTTGCCTGCTGGGTTGAAGAAAAGCATTGATGTACTAAATGTTCAGAATTAGGCTATCAAAGGCTTTTAGTCAGGAATCCCTGCAAAACACAAATCTAACACAAAACTAAATCAGGACGTTTGCAGGAAGAAGGCGGAGCTTCGTCTCGGTGCTACAGCTGCGATCTCGGGGCTCTGAACTGGTCGTCCTAACGGAACCAAACCGATCCCGTAGAGACGGGGATTGGTGAAGGGCACAGTCCAGGATCCCAGAGATATCTGCAAAATCTCTGGTTTGAATCCGGGAGAAGCCCTCTTTGCTGGCAGTGAAAGGCAGCCTCCAAAGCTGCTGAAGCCGGACGGCTCCGAAAAGAAACGAGTGGCTGAGAGCGAATCGCGTATCGGCTGGGGAGAAACCTCTTTTGTAATGTAAATTGGCTGAGATCTGAAAGGACTACTCTGAACAAAGAAGAAACCTGTGACTTTTAATTTTGTTTGACTGGAAATTCTTTAAGCGGCGTTTTTTTAAAGTGATGTCAAATTGAGGCTTGGATTCTTTCCTTACTACTTCTTTTTCTGAGGACTTTAATGTGATTTTGTAGGTAACCATTGAATTTTTTCTTATATATATTTTCATGCTTCTTTTGATTTTTTAATTTTCATTAGGATAAGAACCCCCTTTGATTTTTTTTCTTCTTTTTCTCTGAGTTTTGTATACATTACTCTTCTTTCTGGCTGGGGGGAGAAAAAAGTATTAAGAGATTTTTGCAATACTGCAATGCGAGGCTTAGAAGTATTTTTATTTGAATTGGGGAAGAAATGTATAACTATCCTCCTAAGGACATTTTAATGTGATAAGAATGGAGGGAGAGGCACAGAAAAATATTATTACAGGTGTTTTTCCCTGGACTCTTATCAATATTTCAACACTTGAGGCTTGGCTTTGAAGCTGCTAGGAGAGAGATCATGAAGTAAGAGCCTTTGGATAATAAAATAAAGTGGAGTGTGCAGTCCAATATATAACTTGTAAAATCTTACTCGCCACTTTTTTGTATATTTTAACTCTAGTAATATTTTTATTTTTGCTTTTTATTTTATCCTTTTTCTTCTTTGGTTTTGGGCCTCTTTACTATTGATTTTTCTATTTTTGGATCATAATTGGCTATTCTATTCAGATTGATTGAGGTCAAAAAAGAATTTGAGTTTTTTGAAGCATTAAAATGAAAGGAAAAAAGTGAAAAAAAAAAGAGAACGAAGGTTTAAATGAAATAGACTGTGTGGTTTTTGGATGTTTGGTGACTTTGAGATTTTTGGAAATTCTTATTTGAATGACTAATAATCATTTGGGGTCGTTTAAATTTTTTTTTTTTTTTACAATGGGCATTACTGTATGGATGAACTGAAATGGAATTTAAATATGAACAAGAGAAAACAAGAAGGTAAGAAGGATTCTTTTGGTCTATTTTTCGCGTTTCTTAGAAATGGCAAGATTTCTACATATGAGAAACTACAAGAACAAGAAGATTGGGAATGACGAACGATCCCTATGAACAAGCAACTTTAATTTGGGGAAGAAAGGGGAAAGGAGAGAAAGAGAATGGAAGAAATTAAGGACTAAAAAAAACACAACCCAAAAAGGGGAAAATAAGGGTGAAAAGTGGACACAACATCAGAAAGCAACAGAAAGAAAAATACACAAGGAGGGAGAGTATGGAGATGTTAAGAGACAAGGGGGTAAAAATAGGGTAGAGTGGAGAAGCAAGGGGAGAAAAGAAGGGAGAAGACAAAAAGGGGAAAAAACAAGGTGAAAAGTGGTCAGAAACATACGAAGAGCAACAGAAAAGAAAATAACACCAGAGGGTGGAGATTAAGAGACAAGGGGGTAAAAAGGGTAGAGTGGAGAAGCAAGGGAGGAAAGAAAGGGAAAGAGAAGCTACAAAGGTTTGAAACAAGAATGTAAAAGAAACAGAATTTATTTAAGAGATAATGGTGAACATACAATTGAAAAAGAGATTCTGCAAAGGTAACATAAGAGATTGTGTTGTTGTATTTTGTATTTGAAATAATGTTACAAAATTGGAATAATATATTGATTATAAAATGGACAAAATATTTAATGTATTAGCGAAATTTCTTTTTTTAAATAAAATAAATGAAATCAAATATTGAGAGAATTGATAAAGAAAATGGGAAATATTGTCATTGTATAATATTTTAAAATAAAGTGAAATGGGGAAGTAACTAAGCAAGAATCTATAATTGGTTCTCCATAGAAGCATGATATTTATTTAGAAAGGATTGTGTAAAAATGTTTAAGAACTTAATGAATACTAATTTTAAATGAATATAATTTTAATTGCTAATGGATTGTTGTCTTAAGTTGATATTGATTATTATTTAAAAAACACAAAATTTTTTTCTTGTTTTTGAAAATATTGAGTCTATTTGTAAGAAATGTACTACCGCGAGTGAGATCCTGAATGAAATTCTAATATGTTGTTATGTTAAGTCTTGTGATAAAAACGTAGGGGGGAGAGGAGGTCGATAAAGTTATCAAATAGAGCGGGCACATTGATACTGCGACCCAGATACGGTGCATTACGAAGAGAGAAGAAATTGTTTGGTGTTAAATGAGATAGTAGTGATAATAAGACAGACAGTGGAAGAGTCACGTGGAGACTGAGAGACGTCAGGAGGATAGATATAGGATATTACGGGGTGGAATGGATTAAGATATGGAGAGGATGAAGAAGATAAATATAATTCAGAATTAAGAGCGTGAAAAAAGAGGGAGAACCGCTATCTAGAAAATGTAAATAGTGGAATAAGAAAATGAATGCTATATCAAGTAAGCACGAACTTGAATTTATGCTGTACAAAAAGATGTAACTCGGGCGATTCAGAAGACTAGCCGATCCAATTAGACGATAATGAGTATCTTAGTGCTTTCTATAGTCGTTTTTGTGTTTTGTTTGTATATGTTTGTTTGTTAAAAATTAATAAAATTCTTTATAAAAAAAAAAAAATCAGGACGTTTGCTGATGAGAAACTCAAACTTTCTAAAGGTTACTGAAAAAAATGAAAACATGAGGTATCATTTTATTCTCATCAAATTTAAGTAATTTTGGCTGTAATGGAATGAGGATGCTCAAATCCCTTTCTATCTTCCTCCTCCTCCTCTCTCCCTCTCTCTCTCCCTCTCAACCCTCTCTGTCACTCTCTCCATCATCTCCAAACTAAAAACCTGAATTATGTGGAATAAAACAGCAGATTTAAGGCAATTGTTTAATACTTATTCCACAAATGGTATGAAGGGTAAAGGAGACAATGCTTTTAAAATTTATAATAGAAAGGTTTTGCAATAATGCGACAAAAGATGATGGTTACCCTATACAAAATTAATAGTTGATAGTTATCAACAATATTAACCTAACTCCTAATAAGCAAGTGTATTACCTAACTGGAGTTTCTCCTATTGCTGCCTTTTCTGCCAAGCTTCCACCCTGGCCCTCTGGTCATCAAGTATTGTGTGAAAGCAGTCATAATCCAAGGGTGGGCATTCCCTTGCCCTTAAGTGAGTCAGTAATAAGGGGTGGAAAAGTTTAGACAGCCTGGAGGTTCTATTTGAAGACTCAGGTGTGGGATTCTACTGGTTCGGACTGGTTTGAGTGAACTGGTAGTTCTGGTGATTATTTGGCCCCACCCACCTGCCCCTGCCATTTTTCTGTGCTTCTATTCCTTGTTTTTGAGCACATCTGATTCGCATGGCAGAGCGGTTTGCCATGCATCAGCTGGTAAGCACGTGCTCACTGAATTGTTTGTTACACCAGTTGAATTGCACTGCTGGGAAGATTACATCCATGTCCATAAGGAGTCCATAAAAAGCTCATGAAACTTTTTAAATTGGCAATGGGAACCATGCTCTCTGACATAGGAAAATCACTCATTAAAACTCCTTCCAATAATCATATTATATATGTTTTAAAAGTGTTACTTTTCTGAAAAGGTGTATGCAAACAGTAGTTTCTTTTGATATACATATTTAAATATGTATTTTCTGTACAAAAACAGCCCTAAATGTCTATTTTGGCACATTTCTTTTGAGATATATTGTGAACAGCAATTTGTAGAGCATAAATTAAAATAGAATTAAAAAAACTCTAGTGGATTAATAAATTACATACATTGTAAATTCTAGAAGAGCAGATTAGGTCACCTGAATGTGAAAATATTGAATTGCTCAAGCATGCTCAATTATCACATATTGTTTTCAGATTATTATGAAAAGGAGAATGCCTATTGCATTTTTATATTGTAATTTAAAAGTTAAGTGCAAAACATACTAAGAAATACTATATGAAACACAGTAATTAAGAACAATAAAAGGCTAGAAATATGTAAAATATACCCAGATAGAGAACTAGACTGGATAAATATAGATAAATCATACAAATTACACATCTGTAATTTCATTCCTTTAATTCCTTGCCTTCTTTACTTTAAAGTGTTCATCTCAGTGAAATGTTTTTTATAGCACTAAACCCACCCTCCCCCAATTCTGCTTTATTGTGGTAGATTAAGTGTTATCTGAAGTTATGTGGGAAAAATAGCAATAACACTTAGACACATACCTCTTCACATTCTTTAAAGGCCTCTTTAAGCAGTTCACAGAGTCAGCATATTGCTCCCAAAAATCTGGATCCTGATTTTATTGGCTTTGGAAGGATGAAAGCCTGAGTTAACATTGGAGAGGTACCCATTCCATCAATTTTCAAGTCAACCATGGGTGAGACATAACAACTTCTTGTTTATCAAACTAATTATGAACATGCACATTTTATTATTATTTTTTTAAATGAAACCAACGGAGTGAAGTAATGCATTAATCTTATTTGTTTTTATGTTTCCTATGACCGGCTCACATTTAATATCACAGACTGAATAAAGGGACATGTCTGGAAACAGGCAGATATGGTAGAGGTTACTATGTCTCACTTTTAAAATTCCCACTGCACATTTCATTGCATGCTAAAAATAAATAAATGCATGGATACTTTGCAGCCAAACTGAGTGTTAGAGGCTCATAGATCCAGTCAGATCTTAGAGAAATGAAAAATTAAGGGAGCATGGACCATTCCACTCCATTGCCTATGAACCTCCATTGTAATAAATTGCACAATTTGCATTGTAATAAAAGCCACATCCCCTGCATCAAATAATGCTTTTAAACAAATGTAGGAACCTTCTTTTGCAAATTACATAAATTTTCAAATAGTGGGAGAAAAGCAGACTCTTAAATTGTTGAGAGCTGAGAAATGATGTTGAGGCCATGTTAATAAAAGAAATCTCACGTGCTTTCCACATCTTTTAAAAGTAATGCCTGAGAAATATCAATTTCAATAGTTTTCTTCCCCTCCTGAAGATAGAATAGAATAGAATAACAGAGTTGGAAGGGACCTTGGATCCAACCCCCTGCTTAGGCAGGAAACTCTATATCATTTCAGACAAATGATTGTCCAATCTCTTAAAATCTCCAGTGTTGGAGTATTTACAACTTCTATAGGCAAGTTGTTCCATTGATTAATTGTTCAAATTGTCAGGACATTTCTCCTTAATTATAGGTTGCTTCTCTCCTTGAATAGTTTCCATGCATGCTTCTTGTCCTGTGCTCAGGTGCTTTAGAGAATAGCTTGAATCCCTCTTCTTTATGGCAACCCCTGAGATGTTGGAACACTGCTATCATGTCATCCCTAGTTCTTGTTTTCATTAAACTAGACATACCCAATTCCAGCAACTGTTCTTTATATGTTTTAGCTTCCACTGCCCTATTCAACTTTGTTGCTGTTCTCTGCACTCTTCCTAGAGTCTCAACATCTTTTTTACATCGTGGTGGCCAAAAGGAAAAGGAAATAACCATCCTTCAGAGTCTCCATCACAATATAAAGTGATGCAAGAAAGCTGCATCAATTAAAGACAGCAGACAAACTGTTCCCAATTAATAAACAAAAATCTTAGTTTCATATTAACAGAAAGTTGAAAATGCAGAGAAGAATCTGGGGTTTCTGGAAACTTGTTGTAACAGGCCTTTTGCAGGAAGATGGCAGTTTTCTCTCTTCATGATATTAGAAAAAAAATGATTTGCTGGCCAAATGCAGCTACTCTTCCCCCTCCAAAAAATTAAACTCATAAAAGAGAAGAGATGAATATATACTACTGCCAGGACATCAGTTCCACAGTTAGAGTTGTTTAGTAGCTGTCCTGAAAGAAATGTGTATAATACTGACCTCTTGAATATTTTTTTTCCCAAGGCTGCTGTCATTTGTCAATCCTGAAGCTGGCGAGACGGTGGCTATCTTTGATTTGGTTTGGTTTAGTTTAGTTTAGTTTATTGTTATTGCACCTCATACAATGCAATTAAATGCCATCTTCAGTGTACATTATAACTATAAAAATAAAATACACATCCTTCACATTCTGTACATTGAAAATGCGATATTGCATTAATATTGAACTAAAAAGTAGAATTCAATATAGTTACTGCCCTGGGATAGAAGCTGTTTTTCAGCCTATTTGTCCTTGTTTTCATTGTCCTGTACCATCTGCCAGATGGTAATAGTTCGAAAAAAGAGTGCCCAGGATTAGATGGATCTTTAAGAATGTTTTGAACTTTCTTAAGGCAGCAGGAGCTATAAAGCTCTTCCAAGGAGGGGAGAGGGTAACCAACGATCCTCTGGGCAATGACATTAACCCTCTGGAGTGCTGTCCTATCTGCCACTGTGCAATTGTCAAACCATACACAGATGCAGTAAATTAAGATCCTCTATATGGTGCAGCGGTAGAAGATCACCAGCAGTTTACATTCAGTTGTTGTTTCCTGAGAAGTTTCAGGCAGTATAATCTCTGCTGGGCCCTTTTGACCAGTACTGCAATGTGAACACTAGGTCAGGTCCTCTTTTATGGTAACATCCAGAAACTTAAAACTGGCCACTTGCTCCATTCGGGCTCCATTCGGTCTCCATTGATAAGCAAGGGCTGGATGTCTGATCTATTCCTTCTATAGTGCACTATAAGTTCCTTGGTCTTATTGGTGTTAAGGACCAAGTTATTGTCTTCATGCCATGAAAGCAACTGGTCCATCTCATCTTGATAGGCAGATTTACATACACACCCAAGAGATGAGTCCCACCACTTACTATTCTACTGGGGTTTTTCCTTTCTTCAAAGCTTCAGTGCTGATACAGACTGGAGATGAGGGATAGGGGTGTGTGTGTATAGAGATAGACTAACATTCTTTCCCCTGAGAACCAAAGTCATGTGTGAAGGTGGTTGGAAGGTGGAGACTAAGCTCATCCCATGTCTGGATTGTGTGCTGATTGGACCATGTGACTAATACCTCTGGGGAAGTGACAAGCTTTTAATGAGGGGAAAAACTGGCAGGAACTTTTAGATCTGGTTTTCATCAGCATCATGCCAATATTACATGCCCTAATAAAATGTTCTTAAAATGATCTCATACTTCAGAGTTCTTTCATTTGGGTGTGTGTGTGTTAGTTGGGACCCTGACAAAGTACTTTTGTGTCTTCAAGATTGCTGGAAATTTCTATTATATCCATCTTTAACTAGCAGTAATTGTGATAGATACAGATAGACAATGCTTCAATGATTTTTAAAAAATGATGGCGTTAGTATCAGAATCTTCAACTTTAATACTAGTATTCCATTTGCCTTTGAATTAATAAGAAATAGAAGTGAAGAAAACCTTAATGTCTTCTTCTGCTAAGGAAATTTGAAATATAAAGTGGAATTTAATCCAAGTGTCCACAACTTGTGACAATCATGCTTCACAATGACCCCAAGCATGATTCTAGTCACTGTTTTGAAATAAGCAATTTATTTAATTCCTGCTTCCATTAAATAATGAATTCCAAGCTCTGTATGGATTCACATATGCAGTCTACAGCTGACAGATTTTTTTAAAAAATGAAATTTTATCTATGCACTGGACAGTCATTTGCACACATAGCATTCATAGTATTTACAAAACTACAGAAGAAATTATTTTTAAAAAATAATAATTATAAAATAAAATTACAGATCATACAGAAAAAGGTAGATGTAAAAGGTTATTCTTTCATTTTTGTTTCTTATTAAATCAAAATTTAGAATTAGAATCTCCAGAGTGCCTAAATAAACTCTAAAACTGGCTACTGCAAGCTGTAGTGACAGCTGCAACATAGACACTATTGGAAGAAATATCCATCTGGGTTCAGTTCCAAGTGGGGAAAAACACATTGGAAATATAGAGGCTGATTAGAAAGATGGTTTATTGATGGACAGGACCACATGAGTTTGAGGTCCTGGGCAGCTGATCACATGGAGTTGAGAGAGACTGTTATTTTTATCCCCTCTAGGGCCTTACCCTTGAGCTTCCTGTTCCTGTGGCAAGGGCATGAATTCTATTGGTTGCTGTCAGGCTCCCATGGGGCTATGCAGGGGTCATAGTTGGTTTTGTAGGTTATTTCAGTCAAGCTTTGTTGAAGCTTGGGCTGATGCAATGAAGGGGCTTCGTTGTGCAGTTTCTATTGTGGCTGAATGGCTTTGCTCTGAAGGATAATCCCATCATCCTGGAGCTAAAGGTCTTTTGTTTTGTAAATAGTGTGGCCCAGTCCTGCTGGGGCTATTAACAAAGGTGGGGGCTGCTTTCCAAGAGCAGGCTTCTCTTTTAGGGAAATATAATATCCCTTTTAAATATTTCTCAAAGTATTCCATTCTTCTAAGAGGGGTGGGTGCTAACTTTCTACAATACTTTTGAAAAATATATATGAGAAAAACATTTCGGTGTATAATCTAATTTTCCACGAATCCCTTCGCGGATTAAAGGCAACACTATTTATCATCTCAAGGTTATTTTGTGTTACTCCAATTACTTTCAGGAATATTCCACAGACAGAAAAAAATATTTGCCTTGTGTTATATATATATACAGTATCTGGATATGCTGGTGGAAATAATCTGAAAAGAATGGAGGAAAACACTCTTCCTTTTATTTCTAGAAGCAGGAAAGGGGGCATATTATTTTGCAAACTAGCTCATGCTTCTTCAAAGCATCATCAAAAGGAAGAGGCATTGACATCTTGAACTTTGATGTTGGAAAAGACTCTTGAGAATACAATAGACAGCCAAGAAGACCAACAAATGGATCATCAAAGAAACCAACAGAGTTCTCACTGAGCACAAATGACCAGGCTCAAAATATCCTACTTTGGACACATTATGTGCAATCCTAATTCCCTAGAGAAGCCTGTAATCTGGGCAAGATAGAAGGAAAAAGAAGAGTATGATCTGCAGCATGGCAAAGGGACATAGTTTCAGTGTCTGTGAGTGCAGTATTGGAAAAGCTTAAAGGACCTGATTAGTGACAAATCATCATGGATAACATTTATGTAGTTGGTAGGAATCAGTAACAACTTGATTACACATTATCAATCAATCAAGATTTTCAAGGATCCAGCTATTCTGGTGGTACTTCCGTCGAAGACAGATCAGAGTCCACGATTGTGCGCAGCTTTGATCCATGCTCTACCCATTGGAGGGCTTCAACAAGGCCTGAGCCACCTCGGAGGAGTGGTGAAAAGGGGGGAGACCACCTGTCGGGTCGACGGGAGCCGCATCTCCCATCCCTGGCTAGGTATACTCCCTTCAAAGACAGGCTGCAGTTGTGGTCTAAAATGGCCACCCTGAAGATGGAAAGCTGACCGGAAAATAAGGTTGTGCTGGAGTGGTGAAGCTGTGGACAGTATGTGGACCAGGTGAAATATCTGGATATTAAAAGGTAACCCCGGGATTAAAAAAAAAAAGAATTGGTATTAAAGATTGTGGAAGCGGTGACTGAAGCATGAGAGGAAAATTGGATAATTAAGAAAATTGATTTTGGATTTGGAAAGAATTAAACTGAATGTGGGGAAAATCTTGAGAAAAATGTTTAATTATAACAAACTTTGAAATTGAATTGGATAACTGTTTAGATTTTGGCACTAAAATAGGCATTTTAAATGCTGGATTTGACTGTACCAAAAATGAATACTAATTTGGAATTAGCAGAATTAATAAAAAGTTAAAAAAGAAAAAGAAAAACATAAAAGGTGGAACGTGGAATTGAATTAAGAGTGCCACCTAATGGTAAAGGAAAAATTTACTGACTTTCTGAAAATAATGAAATGAAATAAGAGGAATTTTCAACAAAATCCCCCCAAAATGGAATATTAAAATATGATAGTAAATAGATATATGAAGATTTTACCCAAGAATTAACTTCTAGCTTTGAAAAGGAGTTTGAAAAGAAGCAGACTGAACAGAATTGAGAATTAAAGACTTATAGATATTGATTGCTTTAATAAAAAAGATGCTAGTTGAAATAAACTACTGGACATTTGGACTGGATATAAATATCAGGAAAGAAAAAAAAAGGAAAAGGCTACAAGTTAAGTGGAATATTTACGGAAATAAGGTTGGAATTGCAAAGCATGAAGGAAATGAAAGAAAGCTTGGAACTATGGAATACAATGCTACAAAAACTGGAAATGGTGATGCAAATCAAAGAACAAAGAGTTAAACAAAGGAGGGATCAGCGTTAAAGAGCTAGTGGAGCAACTAATGTTAAGATAGGATTAAAAAAAGGAGTTAAAATTAAAATACTAAGTTTGATGTGATAAACAAATGAGGAATTACTTGGAAGGTTAAGCAAAGGAAGGGGAAACAACAGAAGAGAGTATTGCAGAGGAAGGATTAGAAAAGGGAGGATGACAAAGCAAACAGCTGGAATAGTAATCTAAGGGAAATAATAGGGAAATGAAGGGAAAGGACAAAAATGATAGAAAAGAGAAAGCAAGCTAAAATGAGAAGAAATTATACAGTTCAGAGGATTAGAGACGATGGGTAGTAGGTGATTAGGAAAATATATTCTGCATTGAAATGAATTGTGGTTTTTAAGAATATAGATACAAAAAATATTAGAATTAATGTTACATGAAGAATTATTGATAAATTAGATACAAATTTAAGTTGAAATAGATATGGAAATGAGAATGTACTAAAAGAGAATTAATATTTAATAGTGTGATGAAAAAAGCAAAAGGGGAGTATAAAGTTTGAAACAGATAAATTTTTAGTAGTTTTTAAAAATTATTGACTAGATTAAAATGAAAAATAAAGTTAGTATGCAACTGTTTTTTTGGAATATATATATGATTTGAATATAATAGAGTAAAGGGAATATCATGTGGAATCTGATTTAAAATATTTATATGGATGTTTACCTAATTAATAGTAGCTAAGGGATTATTATGGCTATATTGTTATCAATTTATATAATGAATTAAAGGGAGTAAAGTGGGGAAAATGTATGAGTAAAGGGGTGGCAAGCTCAAATTGGTAATAAAAGGGGAAAACCTCTGAATGGAATAATTGTATGTGGAGAAAATTGTAAATGTGATGTATGTAAGAAAATATATATATAATTATTATAGAAATTGAATAAGAATATGGATAATATAGTTAAATAAGACAGGATAATATTTAAAGAAAAATGTAATAGATAATAATATGATATGAATTTGGATATGAAAGCTGAGTATGTAATCATGGCCATGTTTGTATTGAAATATAAAAACCTGGAATCACACTGTTCACCCAATGAGATGTTTTTAAAAGATTAAAAAAATATATTTAAAAAAAGATTTTCAGGGACCCAGATTGTTGGGGTCAGCAATATGCTGACTGTAAACTGCTTTGAGATGGCTGTAAAGCATTGTGAAGTGATATATAAGTCTAAATGCTATTGCTAAATGCTATCCAAGTTTGAGCAGTATATTTTAAGAAATCACTTTTAAAACATTTGTTTGGCATTGAGGTAGCTGAAAAACAGGAACTATACACCAAATAAAATTGAAGTTTTCTTGACAACAAAAATGAAGTGTGAATAATTCCATCATATGAACAATTCAATTTCCAGCTTTGTTTTATTTACTTTCAATATCTGTTCTGCAGAGCTAGGGAAATTATGGTGAACCCTGGATGCCACAAGCAGCAAGACATGGTTGTGCAATATTGGCATTTCATTGTTAAATGTAATGTTTAGTATTCCTTTTCACATGTGGCCAAAATAGATTAATGGAAAACTCCCTCAGTTATAGACTTCCTTTTTCAATGTTGGTATCATATTCTTTTTTTTCCCAAAAGGTCTTTGACTTGGAAAACTATATACAAAGGAAATCATTGTTGACCTAAGAACTTCTGGATTTAAAGCCTATTTATACCCTTGTTTATATATTGAAAGGAATATAAATCCTACTACACAGCCACAGTCTAGGGTTTTCATTAAAAGGACCAAACTGCTTGTCATCTCTGAAGGAATCATTGTTAAAAGATGAAGGTAAACAATCAGATGTACTTTAAGCATTACTTATCTTTGAAGTAGATGCCTGTGGTCAAGGCTCAAGCCCTATGGAATGGAAAGACACTGAAATGAGTTTGAAAGAATAGCAGAAGCTCAGCAATTTATGGGTAGGTCTCTCTGGAATAAAGTCACGAAAATAAAGTGCATGTTTATAAGATAGGTCTCCTTTGGAGAAAAAGTTCAACTGAGTATACAAGTGCAATCAGAATGATTTTTTTTTAAAAAAACAGGATTTTATGGCTGCAATTCCAATTTGTTTTAAAATGTGTTAGAAACCATAAAAGGAAATTAATTGGGAAAGCATACCTTTATTTTTCCACTTCAGTTTTGTGTACCACTCCTGGAAATGTTTCTAGTTATTTTAGGACACTGTGTTTTAAAAATAAAATAACCACTTATAGGATTTACACATATACCAATAGTCATCAGGGCTGTCTTAACAGCATAATGGGTCCCGGGCAAAGCAGTGTACTGGAGCCCCTATGACAACTACTCACAGGCAGAGCTGTAAAGTCGGTTAGTGTGGTGTGGAGGGAGTGGGATTTTGCAGTATCCTTCCCCTAGAAGTGGGGTGGGAATGGAGATTTTATAGTATCCTTCCCCTGCCATGCCCATCAAGCCATGCTCACCAAGCCACGCCCACAGAACTGGTCGTAAATTTTTTTGAATCCCACCACTGGTTAACATACACAGATTAGTATGGGGTCCCTATGTTTGTGGGGCCCATAGGCAAGTGCCCATCAAGCCCATGCATTGAGATAGCCCTGATAGTTATACCATCTTTACACCTGCAGAAAGAGAAATGACATTTTTTAAAAAAACTTACATTGGAAAGCACATGTACAGAAAGATGAAAGAAAGAAGATAATCTATCCTACTGCTGCTAAAAGAAACATTTTGAGAAAGTGGTTATAGAACCCTCTGGGAAAATGCCCACTTACTAAAGGTCCTGTCACACTGCCCAACGGATGCAAAACATTTGTAAAAAGGACACAGCGGACAAGAAAAATGTTCCATCCGTTGTT
>BHFT01036899.1:0-25721 GCA_004320025.1 Laticauda laticaudata
CCAACGGATGGCAAGCTTTTTTGTCCGTTTTACATCCTCTTTGCATCCGTTGGTGCAGTGTGACAGGGGCTTTAATGTGTATATATATATATAAAATCTTATATATTATATATTTATATTATATATAAAATCTTATATAAAATATACATAAAATCTTAATGAATGATAAAATTGGATGAGTATGTAATATAACCAGAGACACATGATAAAATTGGATGAGTATGTAATATGATAAAATTGGATGATAAAATGATAAAATTAGATGAGTATGTCATATAATCAGAGACACATTTTTCAAAGAGCATCTGTTTCTTCCTTCAGATTAATATTTTAACAAATCAAGAAGCCATATATCACAATACCTTTGATACAACTTGTGTATTGCTGCTCAGAGTTTGATTTGAAATGCGTGCCACACACTGCACAATTCGTGCACATGCTTTTTTGTCCTTTTGTGCCATCCATAATACATGGTCATCTACCAGCATTACATTGCTGGCAATCTCTATGACAGCTTCTGCAAGCTGCTAAGACAAAAAGACAAAGGAAAAAAAGGGAGGGAAAAGAGTATAAAATATGTAACTTCTATACAACATAAGGCAAAATTGAAAACAGCTGTATTTAGGAATTCTGTGAAGCATTCAGGAACCACCTGTTCTAGGAACATCAATGTACATTTCAATTTGGTAGTCAAAAGATTAAATTGATGGATATGCCTCTTTGCAAGTCAATGATTATCAAGTCAAAACTATTTCAGAGTTACATGAGTCCAAGCAACTGTTCTATTGAGAATAATATTTCTTAGAGACTTTTCAGCAAGAGTTTTAGCAATATAGATGCAAAATAATAACAATCCCTGAAGCAAACACAAGAAATTCAATTTTCATAATTTGATCATAAACATGTTTTTAAAGTATTAATTGCAGCTCATAATAATGAAAAGGCCAAATTATATATAAATATAAAATAGCAATGCTAATTGTTAATAGGATAAAACAGATTAGGTTTTGTTGGAATACGATTCTCATTAGAAAGCTTGTGTATCTTCATCTTCAGATAAAGCTATCATAGAAATCAATGCATACTTACAACTGAGAGGTAATAATTGATTAAGCTATGCATTGTGAACAGCATTGGTTTGACTATAGATAATACCTGATTTATAGAAATTTGAAATAGAATCTTGGTGGCCCAATCAGAAATCGGCCCAAACCATAGTTTTTATTTCACAAAACTCAAATCCCAAATCCTTGCTTTAATTTCCAAATGAATGGTTGGTTTAAGCTTCAATATGGTTACTCCTTGTAATTGCATCTAATATGAACCCATCCGCTATTTAGGGTAATGGCTAGCTTCTCAAATCACATATATTTCTAATTGATAAATAAACCACAATGATCAAATTCACACAAACACCAACAACACAAAGTTAAAAACAAACCACAATTTAATCAATTCAAGAATAGAGAAAAGATCAGTCATAAAGAGTTCCTTGGTGAATCCATTCAAGAATATGAAATAGAATAAGCCAAGTGCTCCAATGGTTTCCCACTTTTATTTGATTCATTTTTCCCAATACTGGATTTATCAGGCCATCCAACACAACAAAAAGCAAACCACAGGTAGTCCTCAACCAACAACAACAATTGAGCCCAACTTTTGTGTTTTTAAGTGAGAAATTTGTTAAGTTGCTCTATTTTATGACCTTTCTTGCCCCAATTGTTAAGTAAATCACTGAGGTTGTTAAGTTAGTAACATGGTTGTTAAGTGAATTTAGCTTCCCCATTGACTTTGCTTGTCAAAAGTTCGCAGAACATGATCACATGACCCTGGGACACTGCAATCATCATAAATATGAACCAGTTGTCAAGCATCTGAATATAACTTACGTGACCATGGGGACGCTGCAATGGTCATAAGTGTGAAAAATGGTCATAAGTCACTACCAAAAAGAGCCACATAAAAATATAAAATATACAAATATGAATATGAAATTACTATTGCGAGGGGGGCTTAAAGAGGGTTTGGGAAGCACTGGGCTTTTGAGGCTGGTCACATTATTAGTCAGGAAATGTACCTTTAGGGGAAAAAACACTGATCACAGTCTCTTTCCTCTCAGTAAAATATTTTAGATAGATCATTAATTTAGCTACTTATGTTTAGCTGACATCTAAAACACCATTGTGAAAATGTTTAAAATCCATACCATTAAACATCAAGCTACCAAGAGAATAAAAAAAGCATAAGACATTTTACTGGCATGAATTCTAGTTTCACATGAGTTTGACAAGGTTAGAACCACAGGAAGCTTTATTCAACTCTTCAGAAAAGAGCAATGAACGGCATGAGTCTAGGAAAATGTTAAATTGAACGAACGCTCAGAAAAACTTCACCTGTTTGAAGCAAAAATGCTAGTATAGTCAATATAAAAATATTGGTATCAAAAAAGTTTTAACTCTGGATCACCAAGGCTTCACTTTCAGGGGTATATTTGCTAAATTATTCCTTCCAAATTATTCCTTCCAAATTCCTTTCAAATTTGCAAATTAAGAAGGTAGAAGGAAATTAACAAAGCCAAAACAAATTTTAAAAAGTATTTCAACCTGTAAGAAGCATCAGACAAAATACTGCATTGAGAGTTTTATTCAACTATTTCATCAAAATTAGATGAAAATATTGTTAGGTACATCTTTGCCAAAAAAACAGAAATGTTATTTGTGGTCTTAAGATTAGTGCCCTCTTTGAATGAGAATGCTTCTTAAATTATTTTGGTTTAGTAAGCATTTAATTTTCTCTGGAGAAGGTTCTAATGTTGGAAAAGACAGAAGGAAAGAATAGGCACACATTCAAGCTTTTTAGAAATACAGTGAAAATATGTCAGATTAATCTTAAAATGAATATAGTCAGCAAAAAAAAATTTAATGCAAAACTTATATGGACATAGAAAACTCTATAAGGAGTAGTAATTTCTCTTAAGTACAGGTAATCCTTAGGTTAGAAAGGCAATTAAAATTGGAGATTCTGTTCCCAGCTGTAAAGTGCAACATTACATGATGTCATTTAAAAATCTGGCAAATCTGGCAATTCCTATTACTGTTCTTAAATGAAGACTGTATAGGTTGTTAAGTGAGGAGTTCACATGATCACAACATCTGAGTTCCTGCTGGTGGGAGTCTCCATTTACTTTGCTTGTGAGAAGCTGGTAGGGAATGTTGGAAATTAAAATCACATAACTGCAGCTCACTGAAATGTAATCATTTAGGATTTCAGAAAAAACAATTACTAGCCACCTGCCTTCAATCGAGGACCAGTGTACTGCATGAGTCAAAAAGAGGGCTGTGAAAATATTTACAGACCCCTCACATCCTGGATATAAACTGTATCAACAACTCCTTCCCTCAAAATGATGCTATAGAGCACTGCACATCAGAACAACTAGACACTAGAACAGGTTTTTTTCCCAAAAGCCATTACTCTGCTAAACAAATAATTCCCTCAACACTGTCCAACTATTTACAAAGTCTGCACTACTATTATATTACACTTCGCATCACTCCTTACCACACATCCCCTCCCACTTGTGATTATATGACTGTAACTTTGTCGCGTGTATCCTTACGATTTATACTGACTGTTTCCTACTATGATTTTATTGCTTATTGTACCCTATGACTATTATTAAGTGTTGTACCTTCTGATTCTTGACTCTTGACAAATGTATCTTTTATGTCCACCAAGAGCATATGCACCAAGACCAATTCCTTGTGTGTACAATCAAACTTGACCAATAAAGAATTCTATTCTATTCTATTCTATTCCATTCCATTCCATTCCATTCCATTCCATTCTATCATGAATTGGGCACTGAGCACCCACATCACCATCAGATGACTAGAGGTGTTGCAATTGCTGGAGCTTGAAGGACCTGTCATAAGACCCTCTCATTTAATGTCATTATAATTCTGAATGGTTGTTGAATGAATGGTCATAACTCAAAGACAACCTGTACATTATATAATTCAAATTTAAAAATACTTTATGAAAAGCTTTTGAGTAAAAAGTTGAAAGTACTATTTTAAAAAGACCCCCCCTCCTCCAAAATCATTACTGGACATTAAATTAAATCCAACATTAAATCATCATCATGTTAGCCAAACAGAGTCTTACGTCTTTGATTTCTTCTATATATAGAAGTAGTTTTTCCAACATGTAAGCTAAATATATAACATCCTCTTTATCTGCAAATTTGGCAGCATCTCTTGTGAAAGCTGCTAGCTGATGGGAAAATTCAAGTGCATTGGTAGCATTTAGATGCCTCTAGAAAAAAAAAATCCCAAAAGATAAAATTCGGTTAAAAGTTTAATTCCATTTTCTACAGTTAAACATTTAACACTTTATTTTCTAGAGATGAAGAACGTTATTGATGTATAATTCAAACTTGCAAACAACATTATATTGTAAAATATTTAAACTGTATAATAAGAACACTGTTTTAAAATACTTAAAATGTCCAATATAATACTTGTAACTTAATAATTTTTATCAAGCAATTTTCCCCTGACAGAACCATTTATCAGCACCATGGATACTGATCCAGTATCAATAATTTAATTTCAATGAATATTAAAGATAAGGAATAATCCCATGAGGACTATGTCTGAATCAATGTCACAATCTATTTATGCTTTCTTATTCCAAAATACATTGAATACAACTAGAATTATAGGATAGATTTGGATAGCTTAGAATATATTCTTGATATATAGTTTTGTTATATAGCCTAGTTACATAGTCTAGATAACAAGAGACTTTCTCTGCAGAAACTTAGTACGAACTGTGTTATGTTTACTCATACACTAAATTGTATGCACAACAGTTGGTTTACCTGACTGAAGGCATGAAGGATTTGAGTTACTTCCTGTGAATAAGGACATTTGGAATAATTTTCTTCATCCCACCAACCTGTGCGGTTACAATTACGCCATGCTTTTAACTCTTCTTCCCCATTCAGAAAGGAAGCTGATCTTAAGGAATGCTGAAAGCATGAATGGTAAGCGGTTACACCTGCCAGAGTTTTAGGCCACCTGTGAAAAAAATATAAATAAGCTACTGCAATGTTACACTGATACATTAACATTAGATAAAGTTCCAACCTGAAGTACACTTCCTATGGAATACTGCATATTCCCTTGAATTTATGAGATTGTTGAGGTAAAGTAGGAGCAGACAAGTTTTTTCCCATCAAAAGCTATAGTACGATTACAGCAGTATTCTGTTTAGGGAAACATATTTGTTTAGGAAAACTTTCAATGATGGGAAGAGCTAAAACAAATGGTGGCCAAGGTCAGAGTAAAAAATATAGGGAGAGGGAAAGGAATCCATTTTCTTTCTAGTATTTCTTCTTCCCTCTTCATTTGCAACCCTCTGTGTGAGCAAGCTTTTGATGTTCCTCTTCCTTTCTCTTCACATGAAAAGCTTCTGGGAAAGAAGAAGGTTGGTTTTGCTGAAGGATTGAATTTTTTGCTTGCAAAAGGCTTCTGTACTTAGCAATGGATTTTTTTTTTAAATTAGGCCCTAAGGCTGAAGGTTGCCCATGCTAACAATAAATAATGCAATACATCATCTGTCTTGAACTGGAACCCATAGAGCAATTTCCTTGCCTATTTTATGGGCCATTAATAATGGGTCATTCAATTTGAAATAATTTAAATTGGTATATTTATAGATTAAAGGGCTAGATTTTTTGGCCTTAAAACTGGCAAAGCTCACTTCCTTTGTTTTTGCTGGGAGGGGTTATAACTTGGTGACAGTGATTCCACATTAATAGGCCAGTCTTCCCCTTGTTATCCTTCATGTTTTTAGACTGAAAAATCCCAAATTCTCATAATCGGTCTAAACAATACTAGACAAAGACAGGTTTAATAATCCCAACAGTATTGGACAAAGTCAGGTTTGGAAAGCAAGGTTCAAACATTACAGAAAAAACAGAGTATTTTCATTCCCAATCCTTTTTTTTCATTGTGTCTATTAGATACACTTTTTCAAAAAATGCTTTGGTAAACACTGGTACTTCAATAATGTCGGTTTGCAGTATGAAAACAATAGTATTATATTCAATGTGGCTGAATATCAATTTTTTTAGTTGATTCATTTTAGAATATGAAGACTTTTCTTCAATGAATGTAAGATCAAGTTCTCAAATTTCCCTTCATACATACATGCATAGTGGATATTATTTTAGAATGCCACCAAGATGAATTTTTGTCCCATTACTCTCCCTTTAAAATCCCATATACAGTGTAGAAAACTATTATGTCAGGAAGAAGGATAGAATAGAACCTTGCTCCTAATGTATGATATGCAAATATGCAGTAGCATTCTGTCAATGAAGAAATCTTTTCCAGTCTGAAGTACTCATGTCAAGATATAATTTAAAATCTCAATGTGGAGCAAGTCATATTCATAAGCGGCACTGGCAGTCTTTAGGAATTTGCAGAATTTTTACAGGTTATCAGCATGTATAGAAAAATATTTGATAAGTAATTTTATATAATACATTGGCAAAATTGAATTTTCATTTCAAAGCAATACTACGCAAAGGAAACCAGTGGTCTTATTTTCCATATTTGACAACCACTAAAACAACATATTTTGAAGAGAAAAGTCAGCGCATACAAAATTAATCATGGTAAGAATGTTGTAAGCACTGGTAATTAAAATGTATTATGAATCACAGAGCATTTCTGATTTACTCCTAGATTTATATTATTTTAATTGGATTAAATCTCAAGTTATGAGATGTTGCTCTTCACCCATTTGCGTCAGACTCAGGATCTATTCACTGAGATCCCTTAAACCAATGGTCAGTTATGCAAACTTCAATTCCTAGAATTCACAACAATGGTGATAGAGAATTCTGGAAGCTGAAATCCACACTTTGGGAAGAATTAGTGTACCACTGGGCCATCCTTGCAAATTGGTGAAAAATCTTTTATCTATGCTGATACTTGAACCATACAACATTTATTTTCTTGGGATAACTTTTGGCTTTGCAGTACTTAAAGCTTTTCCCAGATGCCCTTTTTCATTCTGATCCTATCTGGTATTTAATATGGAAAGAGATCCCCTGCTTTCAAAATCTATTTTTGAGCCATACAGCACAGGAATGTTTCTGGTGTCATTCCAAACTGGGGAATAGCCTTTCAAGATGCATTTCAGGAATTGTGTTAGGATTCTGGTTCTAGTTTTAGTTATTCTGGGACTATAATTGTAGCCTGGACTGCCAGCATATTGAGTGTAAGTATTTCCACTCATCTGAAGACTACCAAAATTGGGGAAATATTAGGAATTATCTTAGAATTTATAAGGCTGGAAGGGACTATGGAGATCTTCTAGTCCACAGGTATCAAACTTGATTGCATCACGTGACATATTGTGACGTTTTTTGCCTATGCGGAGCAAGGATGAGCGTGGCCTATGTATGAAGCATCCAGCCCATCGGCCTCCAGTTTGACAGGTCTTTTCTAGTTCAACTTCTTGCTCAAGGCAACAGTCCCTTATACTGGCCCAGAAAAATGGATTTCCAATCTTTCCTTAAAAGCCTCCAGCAATGAAGCACCTACAACAAGAAGGCAAGCTCTTCCATTGGTTAATTGCTTTTACTGTCAGGAAATTTCTCCTTAGTTTGAGGTAGGATCTCTCTTTAATGAGCTTGCCCAAGAATGCTGTACCAGACTGCACAGTATTAGGGTACTGATAGTTAAAATTTGGAAAAATCAGACATTTTTTGCTCACTTAAAAGTATCTTACAATGAAAGGAGAAAGAAAACAAACATAGCCATCATCTTATAATAATAGCTTTTGTTCACTGAAGCTTGCATTACAAATCCTTGCAGTGAGATTTCAATTACACATACCACCTGGACCTGTCAGCTCAAAAGATTCAACCTTTCCATTTTATATTTAATGCGTCTTTCTTTTTAAAACAAGGTGATTTTTCCCCCAGTTTTCTTTTGTGCTTGTAATAGATTGCTTCCAACGTATTTGCCACAATATCAAAACCTCAAAGACATTTTCATGATACATTATTGGCAGGGAAGCTCATCCAAAAAGAGAATTTTTTCAAAAACGCTTCAGGTGTTAATGTTAACTTTCAGCTCCAAAGATGTTCTCTAAAATTCTGAATTCATTACTCTGAAATGCCAGAGGAATATACGGACTCAGCATGCTTTTGATGTGTATTTCTAAAATAAATTTGTGCAGAATGTTTGAATGATGATCAATAATGAAATAAATGTGAATCCTTCGGTTTTTTTGATTTAGAGAAAATGAAAGAGCAAAAGGCCTCTCACCTTAGCTGAACATTTATTTCACTATATTTTTATTTTATTTTATTTTATTTTATTTTATTTTATTTTATTTTATTTATTTTATTTTATTTTATTTTATTTTATTTTNATTTTATTTTATTATTTTATTTTATTTTAGATGATATTTACCAGCAAAGGAGTGGAAGAGTTGTTAATTAAAGCTGCAGCCAGTAAACTTATTTTGGTGTATTTTAAAACTGATTCATTAAAGAGAACCTCAAGTTGAGCTGCTCAGTTTTCTGTGCTGAGTGGAAATGTAGCTTGTTTCTGGGTATAATCGTGTCTTGAACTTTGCAAAGAAAAGCGAAGATTTTCCTCTTCAAAACCTCATCTGGTTCTTTCACACATATTTATTATAATACTTATTGTGGTGAAATAAGGTGATATTTACTTTGTTTTGTTTTTTAAGTGGAAAATGAAAACACTAAGCAAAATACTGCTGAGGACTGAATATCCCACATATGAATAACATAATGGCCATATGATTTCTTTTCCAACTGACTATTTTCTGTTGGACCACCCAAAGTTTTAGTCTAATTATCTTAGCCCTTAGTCATAATTTTAGTCAGAGGTCCTTAATTTTATAAAATCAATGAAAAAAGGTACCATGTTTTCTAAAGCAAATAGAAATAGGTGCCTTCAGGAACAACATTACTCTTAGTAGCAAGAAGCTTTACTGCTTTCTTATGTGCCAGTAAGTATCCCAGTATGATTTATTTAAAAATAAATTACCCAGAAAAATGTAGGGCAGGTATCAGAAAGTTGTAGCCCTCTCAGATTTGTATCGGCGTTGCCCAAAGTTTATTTTATTTTTTTATTTATTAAATTTGATGGCACCCATTTCACCTCTGGGTGAAAATGGGTGGCTTACATTAAAAGCTATAAAACCATAACACATAAATATTTCCACAAACAATAAAATAGCATTGCAACCAGAGAAAGATTAAAACTATGATTAAAAGATAGGGGAGGGCCTGGGATATGCAGGGGGTAGGTGGGATCTCCCCATAATCCATCAAACTCCTCCAGTGTGATGCTCCCGAGTTGGAGTCCAAAGTCAACCAGCAGAAACCAGTCTTTGGGCCAGAGGGGGTATTCAGCAGGTTCTGACCAGTTCTGGAAAACCGATAGTAGAAATTTTGAGTAGTTCAGAGAACCGGCAAATCCCACCTCTGACTGGCCCTGCCCCCATCTATTCTCTGCCTCCTGAGTCCCAGCTGATTGGCTGGGTCTTCTTTGGTTGTCCTGCACTGGAGAACACAGCTGGAAAGCAGGTTAGTGGGGTGGGGAGGGAGTGGGATTTTACAGTATCCTTCCCCTGCCACACCCACAAAGCCACTCCCACCAAGCCATGCCACACCCACCAAACCACACCCACAGAACTGGTAACAAACTATTTTGAATCCCACCACTTATTCGGGCTGTTATGGAAGGCCAGAAGGGTGGGAGCAAATCTCACTCAGGAGGGGAGAGATTAAGATGTTCCAAAGGGCAAGAACAGGGGTGGGATTCTACTGTTCTGTCCACCTCTGTAGAACCGGTAGTTCTGAAGAGCAGCAGACAGAGAGCGGACATAGAACTGGTTCTATGTCTGCTGCTGTTTTGACCCACCTGTTCTTTGACCCACCGCCCGGTTCCTACCTGACCTTTATTTCCTGCTTTTTCAACCGCAGCTGCTTTGCACAAGACAGCTGCGGTTGAAAAAGCAGGGAAAAAGGGCTTTTCCAACTGCTGCACACTTGCACGCAGCGCTGCTCAACTGTCTGGGCAGCTTAGCAGGTCATAAATTGCACATGCGCAACGCAGAGAGATAGAACTGGTAGTTATACCGGTCGGATCCCATCGCTGGGCAAGAGCCATAGAAGAAAGGGCTCTTCTCCTGGATCCCACCAGCCAGAATTGCCAACACATGTTTAGTATACAGGTAGTCCTTGACTTACGACCTCAACTGAGCCCAAAATTTCCATGGCTAAGTGACACATTTGTTAAGTGAATTTTATCCCATTTTACGACCTTTTTGACACGTTAAGTGAATCACTACAGCTTTTAAGTTAGTAACATGTTTGTTAAGTGAATCTGTTTTCCCTGTTGACTTTGCTTGTCAGAAGGTTGCAGAAGCACTTCCGCTTTGAACTTCTTCAGCGACAGACCGAAACCTCGTCTCTGCGAGGCTTTGATCCATGCTCACTGCTGGAGTGCCCCGAGCTGGCTGGTTTCGGGGCTAAGCCACCCCGTAGAGGTGGTGAAGAGAGGAGAGACTGCCTGCAGCGTTGAGGAGAGCCATATCTCTCCTCCCCAGCTAGGCATTACTCCCTTTCCCGAAGGCAGATGCAGCGGTGGTCAGAAATGGCCACCACAAATGTGCAGAGGAAGATAAGAGGAGAAAGTTTTGGTTGACCGGGTCAAACAGCAAAAGCAACAAATAAGATACCCTGGAACTGACAATATAAACACATAACCGGATGTTCTTCTAAGTAGAATTTTAAGCTGCACAAGGAGAGAGAAAAGGGAAAGGATTTTTGTGTTTTTTTCTCCTTTTTCATTACTTACAGCTAAGAGACTTAAACAAGAAATTGGAAAAAAAATCCACTTTGACATTAATTGGCATTTAATGCTGAAAATAAAAAAGTAAAGGGATAATAAAGATTTCTGGGATAAATTAAAAGCTTTTGAAAACAGGAAAAGAGAGAAAAAGAATAAAAGGGCAGGATCTGGAAGGGAGAGACTGCCTGGAATTAAAAAAGAACGTTTTGCAAAATTCTCAAAAGATATTCCCAAAAGATACATTTCAAACTGAAATATCGCAACAAAAAACTCCAGGAAGCAGAAAGTCGAAAAAGAAATAAGATATAACTCAGCGACTATCTGGATTACTTTGATGATTTCTGGATTTCTTGGGTTATTGTTTTGAATGACAAAAATCAATCGGGTGGTTGTTTAAAACTGTTTTAAAATGGCCTCCACTTTTAGAGAAACTGAAAATGGAACTTAAAAAGTACAAAGAAGAATGCACAAGAAGGGAGATGGTTCTTTTGGCTTCGTATTTCAGTTCTTAGAAATGGAGATTTGCAACTATGAGAAACAACAAGAAATGCCTGCAGAACAGAAGATTGTGACAAAGAAGAAGCCATGTTTATATGAACAAGTATCTTAGGTGGGGGGAAAAAAGGAAAGGGGGGAAAGAGAATGGAAAGTTTAAGATTGTGGAAAAACAACCCAAAAAAAGAATAGAGTGAAAAATAAGTATAAAATCAGAAAAGAACAGAAGAGGGCAAATGCAGAAGAGCTTAGAAGTAGAGAGACAAGGGGGTAAAAAGGGGAGGGAGAAGAAGAGAGGGAAGAAAGAAAGAAAAAGAAGTAATAAAGGACAGAAACAAAATATAGAGAAACAGGGCCTATTTAGAGATAATAGGTGAAAATGGAAAAAGGGATTCTAGAATTTTAGAAAATATGAAACAATGTATGATTAAAATGTCTGATAAAATAGCTATCGTAATTCAGTGGAATGCTTGTTGAAAATAAATGTAATAAAATGGAGAAGAAGAGGAAGCCTGTGCCGACTCCTGCCAGCCCTGGCAAGAAGGACAGGGCCACCATCCTTGGTGCTGTGTGACAGGGGCTTTAAGAATGTACCAAGCAGAATTCGATTGGAAGTTATGTATTATGTATTATATTGAAGGTCATAACCTTAAGGTGTATACTGAAGTTTAAATAAGAGTTGAATGGATGTAATAAAAAGATATAAAGGTGTCGTCCTCCAATTAGTAACTACAGGAGAAAATTTGCTTAATGAGAAAAGATAAGATGAAATTGAAACAGAACAGACACAAGTAGAAATATAATGATTTGAATTGAGATGAGATAATCAAAATAAAATTGAGAAAATTAAAAGAGGGGAAAAACTATATATAGAAAATGTAAAATAGTATAAGATATGGAATAGAATACAAAAAGAAGCATGAAATTGAGTTTTGTGAATAAAGAAGTTCAACCTGGGACCATGCTATTTTCAAAAAAGATGTTTTACTCTTTTTTGTATGTGTGAAAACCCAAATAAAACTTTATTTTAAAAAAAGAAGGTTGCAGAAGCTGATCACATGACCCCAAGGCACTGCAAATGTCATAACTATCAATCAGTTGCTAAGCATCTGAATTTTGATCAGGCGGCCATGGGGATGTTGCAATGGTTGTAAGTGTGAAAAATGGTCACAAGTCACTTTTTCAATGCCGCTGTAACTTCCAACGATCATTAAATGAAGTATTGTAAGTTGAGGACTACCTGTGCATCTGTGCAACTTAAGGGCCAGATGTCTTTTCAAATATCATCATGTAATCTTGCAACATCTGATGTAAAAAAATAGAAATAAAATTTTAAATAATGGAAAACTCACGAAGCTGTAAAGTTGCATTAAATATTTGCAATCACACTCTCAATGTCACAAGAGTACATTAAAATACTGTCCTTAAATATCACAAAATCATGCATTCTAATCAATGTCTAACAAGGTATCAGTCATTTTTCGAATATAATTTTGAGGTTGTAGGTCTGTATTGGTGATCGTTGTTGGCATGATGAGTTTTGAAGGGTATTCAGAATTTAAGAGATAGCATATCAAGACACACCTTGTACATTTTTCTCTTTCTATTCAGCAAAGAAACATAACAAAAGCTTTTAGTTTTGATTCCAGGCCACATTCCTTTCACTCTACTCTACTCTATTCTACTCTTCTCTTATTTTTATTGTTACCAGTCACAAATAAAGCAATTCCCAATTCCTTGAATTATAACCACTATTCAGGCATTTTAAAATGAGGGTTTTTTTTCTACTAGGAAATCAATATTTTCTGCTCTTAATAAAGTTGATTTTGCTATGTGTATATTCCAGAGTGTTTGGCTCCTTCCTCCATTTCTAAGAATCTTCTTCTGGCTTCTCCTCAAACTAGAAATTTTCATTGGCCAACTCTGATTAGGTCCCATGTTCTTTGCTTGTCACTATGCTTCCAACTCTGTGAAATATCCTTTTTCCATTTATAAGCGTATAAATGATGCTGAATAACAAATTTATATGTCTAATATTGGTATCAGCAGCTATTAAATTTAATTAGTAGATATTCCAAAATCTCTACTTTATGAAACTCAAAATTTTGTTCCGTGACTTAACATACTGTACATCTCACTAGCTCTTTAAAATGGCCAGGCTTCAAAAAAAAAAAAATTCAAGCCCACTCAAAGTATTGATTATAATTGATGGGTTTGAAAATAGCAAACCACTATAAATTATGTCATACTGCGTTTTTTTTTCAGATTCATAAGTGATTATCTACATGGTTGTGAAGCTCTTGTTTGAAATACTCAAACCAACATTTCTTGCATACAACTAATCCTATCAGTTGCAGAAAGTAGTCTGATTTATGTGCTTCAAATTTGGAAAAAAAACCTGCACATATTAGCCAACAAATCTGTTCTTAAGGCATTGAAACAGGTAAGAATATAGCCTTCTTAAAATAGTTCTGAAACAAAATTGAAGGCATGGATCTGATAAAGTGTGTCTAAAAATAAAAGTAGATTTTGTGAGAAATATTTTCTTTACCAAGGGATGAAGGGTATAGAGTAAAGAGATATCTTGAAGTCTCCTTTAGAATTCACAGTGGTTTTGTGCTTAATTTATATTAAAAAACACTCATTTTGTCTTTGGGAAGAATAATCAGCTAAACTGGTACACTGCAATGAGCCAAAGTTGATTTCACTTTTCAATAAACTGCAGTTGAATTACTCACAATAAGCCATGGTTTTAAAAGTCCAAAGCTGGCTTTACATAGATTAAGCTAGCAACCAACCAACCATAGTTTATCTTGATGTGTAGATGCAGAGAAACTATTATTTTTTGCTTGCTCCACTTAGTTATAAATAAAGCTTTCAAAACTAGTACCACTTGAGAAATCAATATGGCATCATCTGGTTCTACTTGACTAGTTATTAATCCAGCTGCTAAACCTGAAGAACTTTCTGTTCAGGAAAGGTAATCTGTAGAGTTTCCATAAGAAAAATGTCATAATCTGATAATCAAAATAATTTTTTAATAAAATCTTACCTGAAATCACCTTTATTGTTAATTATTCTTTCAGCAGGACAATAAGGTGCAGCTGTTTCTAGTACAATGATTTCCACCTGCTTAGAAATGCTTCCATAGGAGTTGCTAACCACACACTCCCACATTCCAGTTGCATCATTATCGATACTGGATAAGATAAGCTCCCTGCAAAGAAATAAAATGGCTTAAACCTATCTTAAACTCACATAATGATGAAAAGTTGTAATCAGATTCATTTGCAATGTGTCCTAGACCAGTGGCCAGGGACCACTGGTGGTCCATGAGAAAATTTTGGTGGTCCGCAGAGAAATGTCACCCGCAAAGCACCCCCCCCCCAACCAATTAATCAAGGCTGCATGGGAATACAAGACTGCACCACCACATGACCCGCGGGAACACAAGGCTTGCATAAGGGAGTGGGGAGAGTGAAGAAAGGGCGAAGGGGGAGAACTTGCCCCACTTGCCCCATGTGCCTAGCTTGGCTACCAGTCTACTTCTTTCCGTTTCTTTCTTCATCTGTTTTAGGCTGCACACAAGGAAAGCAGCAAAAGTCTTTCTTTCTCTCCCACAAACTCCGCCAGAAATGAGTCTTTGGGATCCTGCAAGGCATCCTGCTCCAAGAGGCTGTGCTGGTGTGACAAGTCTCACAAAGACTCATTTCTGGCGGAGTTTGGGAGAGAGAAAGAAAGATTTCTGCTGCTTTCCTTGCATGAAGCCAAAAGACTCTCCCCCTGGGAACGAAGCTGAAAATGGTATCCCGCAATCCCAAATAAAGAATGATTGATTGGTAGGAAAATGGGGTGGGAAATTTTCCTGCAGACTTTTTGGGTGATTTTCCCAGGGTCTCTGGTCCACGGGATTTAAAATTATGAGTTTGGTGGTCCCTGAAGTCCAAAAGGTTGGCAACCCGTGTCCTAGACAGCCAAATGCTTGATATTGGGTAATAGTGTTATAACATCAAGGCTACTTATGAATAGCTATATTACTGTGCTGGAAACTTGAGGCATACAAAAGACAAACAGCAGTATACTTATCCCCCCTCCCCATTTCTTATGAAGTCTAGTGAATTCAACATCCAAAGTAGATCTATTGTGAAACCTGCCACTTCTTACAATTGAACAAATTGGAACCATTCTTATCAAAACATAAGCGTTCAAATAAAAATAGCACTTAGACATATATACCGTCTTACAGTGCTTTTTCAGCCCTCCCTAAGCAGTTTATAGAGTCAGCATATTGTCCCCAACTGTTCTGACCCAAACCCTTTACCAATTAAACAAACAATAACCAAAGGAAACAGAAACCTTTTAATGAGTCTTCCAAATCCCTGGTTAAAAGGCTGCTGCAAACTAATTAAAGCCCGTCACACTGTACCAACGGATGCAAAGAGGATGTAAAACGGACAAAAAAGCTTGCCATCCGTTGATTAACGCGATGTATCTGTTCTGTACTCACTGCCTCCGTTTTGCTTCCTCTCTATCCGTCCAGCATCCGTTTATAGACATTTCATCTGCTCAGAAAGTTTTGAGCTGCTCAAAACTTTTGCGCGGAAAATGTATCCAATTCGTCCGTTCTACATCTACATCCGCTAGGCATCCGCTAGGCATCTGTTCTCCATCCATTACACATCCGCTATATCTGCTAGGCATCCGCTGCGCATCCGCGCAACTCCACCGCCTCCAGCGGTAAACGGACGCAGGGAGGAAGCGGAACGGATGCAGAACGGATGCCTAGCAGATGCAGCAGGGAAACAAAGCATGTAAAATGGAAAAAAACGTTCGCAGAGGGGACCTATCTCGGATATAAGGATGTCTAGAGGATGCCTAGAGGATGCAAAGGGACACCTAGGGGAAAAACCTATACTGCCCATAAAAAGGGGAGCAAATCATCTGGATCTCACTTTCAGAACAGCAGCCCTGCGGTGCAGACCTCTTCAGCCTTTCATCTGACTCTTCATCTTCCACAGCATCCAGTCATGTCCACCGTGTATCATAACAAAGTCCTTTTGGCAGCCACCATCCTTCTGCAACAGTGCGAAGCCATCTACAGGCTCTGTGAACTCTATTACGGAAAAAAAAAGAGGCGGCCAGAAGCGTGTGGGTATGAAGATGGTTTGCCAGAAGAGCAGAGGATGGACTGTACAACAAGCTGATTGTGGGGCTCAGGAACGAAGAACTCGGGCATTCCAGAACTTCATGAGGATGCCTCCAGCCATGTTTGACGAACTTGTGCAGCACCTGACACCCAGGTTGACCAAGGCAAACACCAACTTCCGGCCCAGCCGAGAACCTGGACTCAAGGTGGCACTGACTCTGCGCCACCTGGCCTCAGGGACCACCTACAGGAGCATGCAGTACGGCTGGAGGGTGCCACACAAACACCATCAGCATTGTGGTCAGAGAAGTGGTGCAGGCCATCATCGAAGAATACCTGGAGGAGCTCCTCCAGTGCTCCTCCACTGAAGAAGGATGGAAGAAAGTTGCAGAGCAGTGTTATCAGAGGTGAACTTCCCACACCATTGGAGCCATAGATGGGAAGCACGGTGCCTGCAAAGCTCCAGCCAACTCAGGGTCCTCTTATCACAACTACAAGGGCTTCTTCAGCATCATCCTCTTCGCCATGGTCGATGCTGACTACAAGTTCATGTACATCGATGCTTCAGGCAGCGGCTCATTTTCAGATGCCCAGGTATACAACGCCAGTCACCTGAAGGAGGGGCTGGAACGCAACCTCATCATGGGCTTCCAAGATCTAGATCTCCCTGCTCAACAACACGCAAGATGTGCCCTACTTCATCGTGGGGGATGACGCCTTCTCCCTCACAACCTACCTCATGAAGCCCACACTTCCAGACTCCTACCCATGAAGAGAGGATCTTCAACTACAGGCTGTCCAGGACAAGGTGGGTGGTGGAAACGCCTTTGGCATCCTGGCCAACAGGTTCCAGGTATTCTCACCACCATGCAGCATCACCCAGAGACCGTGAGGAGGATCATGGAAGCTTGCTGCATCCTGCACAATCTCATGCGCACCCGCTACCCAGTCTTGCAGAACAGGCTCCTGGACCTCCAACAAGGCAATGGGGACATGGAGCCTGGGGAATGGAGGCAAGGGCGAAACCTGATCGACACTGAGGATGTGCAAGGCCCCAACAGAGCTTCACGTGAAGGGAAGAAGCAGTGCAACCTCCTGAAACCCTGGTGCAACTCCCCAGCTGGAGCAGTGGAGTGGGAGACAGGATGATAATGCTTATGGATGCTTCCTTCAGCCTGTCTCATCACACGGATGAGATTGGGCCATGTATGTTGGTGGGCCTACAGTGAACAGGGCATTTGATAAAGAGTTGTGTTTATGTTGACATGTGTGGATGATTGATTACAATTGTTTTTGATAATAAAGGGCCATAAGTGTGGCACCTGGGAGGGTGGACCATACAGTCCCACTATGCTTGCACGGAGGTTTATTCTATCCCACAGATTACCCATCCCACAGGTATCCTAACCATCCCACAGCTATTACTCATCCACTTATCCCTGCCCATCCCACAGCTATTTACCCATCCCAAAGGTATCCCTGCCCTCCACTGCTATCTTAACCATCCCACAAGCATGCAAAGGCTTAAACCATTTCTAAAAGTTTCCACCAAGACTTTATTAAAAAAAAGAAATGAAGCAAGTTTGTGAATCAAAAATAGACTTTATTAACAACAAGCTATAAAACAAAAATGAGTCTCCGGCACTCCTCTTGGTCACTCAGTATCAGGGGTGAAGGGTCCAGGTGCTGTGGAGGTGGCTGGTGCTGGAGTGCTTGTCATCAGCTCCTCCAGAAGCAGCAGAGCCCCAGCCCAGAAGAGCGAGCCCATGCTGCAGAAGCCCCAGCAGAACCAGAGTGAGGGCCAGGGGGCGGGATGGTAGCCCTGTCCCTCTTGTAAGGCTGGCAGCAGATGGATGAGGTTTTCTGTTCTTCCCCATGGTTGTGGGGTTGATGGCTGGCAGGGAGGCTGGCAGGAAACAAGGCTGGCAGGAAGGCAGGCATCAAGGCTGGCAGGAAGGCTGGCAGGGAGGTATGCACCAAGGCTGGCAGGGAGGCATGCACCAAGGCTGGCAGGCAGGCACCAAGGCTGGAGGAAGGCTGGCAGGCATGCAGGCACCAAGGTTGGCAGGCAGGCATGAACCAAGGCTGCAGGAAGGCAGGCACCAAGGCTTGCAGGAAGGCAGGCACCAAGGCTGGCAGGCAGACTGGCTGGCAGCAAGGCTGGCAGGCAGGCAGACAGCAAGGCTGGCAGGGAGGCAGGCAGGCTGGCAGGCAGGCAGGCACCAAGGCTGGCAGCAAGGCTTGCAGGCAGGCATGCAGCAGGGCAGGCAAGGCTGTCAATCCTCCGGCAGCAGGTCTTTCCTCTGAATGGTGACTGCTTCCGAGCTGCTTCCCTTATATCCGTGGGGCTTACGCAATGCATCCTCCCCGCATGCGCAATTAATGCTAGGCATCCGTTAGGCTTCCGCTGTGCATCCGCTTGGCTTCTGGTCTGCATCCGCTTCATCCACTGTGCATCCGCTGTGCATCCGCTTCATCCGTTCTGCGTCCGCTTTGCTGAGGCCCCCCAGAAGCCTCGCAGATGTGCCATCCGCTCTCATCCGCTTCCATCCGCTGGGCTTCTGTTCCGCATCCGCTCTTTCCATCCGCTCTGCGTCCTCCCCACATCCGTTCCTTTCCGTGTTATTCGCTCCAGTTATGCAAATTTTTGCCCCTTTTGAGAGCGGATAAAACGATAACAACGGATGGAACATTTTGCTCGTCCGTTGTGTCTGTTTTGCATCTGTTGGGCAGTGTGACAGGGCCTTAACTTTGGTAAGCTCAACAAAACTGCAAGACTGCCAAGAATCATAGATAAGAAATATTTCACAACACTACAGGCTTCAAATACCAACTTAAGATACTGGAATGTCCATGAGGCTGGAGTTTGAAAACGTCTTTGCTTCCTGCAAACACCGTTCGCTTCACAGCTGCCTTTTATCTTCTTGAAGGAGGGGCCATTACCTTGCAGCCTTACTCCCCAGTCACCCGTGCTATTGCAGCTGTTCTTTCCTGCGCCCACACTTGGCGCAGGCTCCTCGGGAACCTCCTTATCATTGCTGCCAGCCCCCACAATCTCTGAAGGCAGCAGTCTACTCCCCAATGGTCCTGGCCCCTCATCTGAGTCCTTGCTCTGTATTTTTTTTCTGTTTAGTTCCCACTGAAGTCCATGAGTTTCAATTAACTTTGCTGATTCTTTTGTAATATAATCTAATAACTAAATCTATATCCAATCTGCTAACCAATAAAACAGGATTATAAAAATTATAATCAGTGATCTTCATTTCTATTGGACTATAGTAATACATAAAAATAATCTGAATAGTTTAACAAAATCAGTTCTTTCGGGATATACAATAAAAGTTTACTTAAAAGCCTTCTAGACATTTTACTTTTTTAAAAAATAATTTAATTTATACATCAGTGACCTCACTATCCAAAGCTACTCTGTTTCCCCCCCTCCCCCCATCTATCTTACTTTATAGGTAATTCTATGAAAATAAAACATTTCCTTCTTTGGGATCTTGTCATTTCTCCTGAGACTCAGTCTCCAAAGATGCAAAATCCATTCAACTTTGAAACAAGCACTCAGTACCAATCCCAGCACATTATCCCTAATGGGATTCTTAATTCTGGACTGAGATTTACAATTAGGAGTGTTTCCTCTCCCAACCCATCTCCCACATCTGTCCCAACATTTCCCCCTCTAACATTGAAGAAATAGTCATGGTTCTTTTAAGAATCAGTGTCAGCATTCAGAAGGAAAGAACTTCTATGACAGCTTCAGCCGGCTGTCTGCAGACAACACTCCTATGAGAAAAAGATGTGCAGGTAGTTCTTGACTTACAACATTTCATTTAATGACTTATGTTCAAAGTTACAACAGCCTTGAAAAAAGTTATTTATGACAGTTTTTCATACTTAAGACCATTTCAGCTTCCCCATGGTCACATGATCAAAATTCACACTGAGTCACATTTATGACTGTTGTGGTGTCCCAAGGTTACGTGATCTCCTTATGCGACCTTCTGACAAGCAAAGTCAATGGGAAAACCAGATTCAGTTAACAACCATATTACTAATTTAAGAACTGCAGTGATTCACTTAACTGTGGGAAGAAAGGTCTTAAAATGGAGCAAAACTCACTTAACAAATGTCTCACTCAGAACATAGAATTGGGGCTCACTTGTGGTCGTAAGTCGAGGACTACCTGTATTACAGTTAAGCTTTGTTCTGAGCTATCCAAGGTCCTGAAAGTTCCCTGCTTATTGAAGATCAAGATCTTGCAAGATATTGCATTGCAACTTATGAGTATCTGAGAGATAATTACATATCCTCTGGTCATTTTGCATGAGAATCTAAACTAAAATACAAATATTTTACTAATAATGAAGATGAAAAATCAAACAGCAGTATTTTATGCCACATTTTCTTTTACATTAAATAATGTTTCTGTGAACCAGTGCCTATTACTTTGGATTCTTACAACCAACCTCCTAGGAATTTGTGATAAAATATTCTTTGGTTAAAATGACTCTGGTAGATACATAGTATCTTTATGAGCATTCAGTGATATTTTCAGTTGTGACTTTAAATAAAGTGTAAAATTTATTATTTTTTTGTTCCAGCCATGATCTTATAAGGATGAAAAATCCCAAGTGCATTTTTGTAATTTCATTTTGACCTCTCCTTTCTTCTGAGTGATACACTAGAATATTTAATCCTTACAGTTGCTAGAGCTTAACCTCCTGGCTAAACACAGCACAACTACATTCTGTAAGAAGCTGTAGGCTTGTATGGAATTCAAGGCTGAACTTTGTGGCACCCCACACAATGCCCCATTCCAGTTTGATGAGTAATCATGGAGGAGTACTTGAGAGTGAGTTTTGAGTCAGCTATGTTAATGTTCATGCGAGCGAGCTAATCAGCATAACAAGGGACATTTTATCAAATGTTTTGCTAAAATCGAAATATATCTGGCCTACAGCATGCCCACATTTGGTAAAATATATTATCAGTAAAAAATGAGATAAAATAGCGAAGAAAAAATATTTTTGACAAATCCATTATGACTTCAAATAATTATCATGTACTTCATTCTTACAAATTAGTCTCTTTATGGCCTTCTCTACAATCTTCCCAGTAATCACAGTTAAGATGATTGGTTATAATTCCCTGAACTATTCACTTTCCCTTTTTGAAAGTAGATACTATATAGGTCCTCCTTTAATTGTCTGACACTTCATTCAAGCTTCCAAGATTAGTCAAGCACAATGAGTAAACAATCAGTCAATCCTCCACCACCATCATCAATTATTAACCTACTCTGGTATAGAGCTCCTCAGGCCCTGCAAACTTAGTTAGTTAAAATAAATAGGTTTTGCTGTTTATCTTGGTTTATTCTAAAAGGAAAGGTAAGGGTAAAATGATCCACAGCTGTGTTTTATTAATGCTATCATTTGTGGATAAGGACAAAGGATATAGAATAGAATATTCTTTATTGGCCCAGTCTGATTGGACACACAAGGAATTTGTGAAATATGCAATACGAGAATACATATTTTACTGAAAAAATATGTTTTACTCACTTAATATATTAATACTTAGTAGATTACATTGCTTAGGGTTTTTTTTCCTCTTTTCTTTGTACGTGTTCCTTTCTGTTTCAGATAATGAAAGCTTCCATGCTAACAGCAGATGTAAATTTCAGGTTTGCTTGTTCAGTTTGTTTGTTTGTTTGTTTGTTCAACCTAGACTTCAGCCCTGACCATTCTCTTCACAGTTGCCCTGGTAAAACATGGAAGCTCTTCTTCTACAAGACTGAGTCAAGGCTGTTCTGCCTTTTCTATCACCGTGTTGTCATCTTCATACAGTATATCAGCAGTTGTTTTGTTTACCTATTTATGCATTTTCTTTAGATAGCTGCTCGCTTGACATCTGAGTCAGAGCTATATAGACAATTTAAAGGAACAAAAGCTAAAATACAAAAAAACACTGCACCAGAGACACAGTGATAAATTCAAGGTGGATTTACAAAGTCTCCTGACTCAGTACCTGGGAGACAGCTAGATCTTTTGAACTTTTCAGGAAGCAGCAGGATCGAATCATCTGGGTGGGTGGGTAATGTTATTCCATGGTGACAACAACACGAAAGGCACAAGGGAGGATCCTTTCTGTGTTGCTTTCAACATAGCAACAATTCAAAGCTGTCGTTTTTCTTTATTTCTCCTTCCTGTAACTCAATGCCAGATTCTCCCACATTGCTGAGAAAAGGCCCCTCCTTCAGGGCTCATCCAGGTTTCAGTAATGCACAGTAAGCCAGCTTTTTTATCCATGATAAGAACCTATTACAAGCCAACCTGGCGCTAATCAATAGCAGCCTAAACCCAGGGTCACTGATAACCTTAGACACCAGAACTGAGCCAAGAGGCTGGAAGGTGCATCTTCCCTGCATCAAACCAACTTATCAAAACCCTGTAATTTCTCCCCAGGTCTAAATATCCTATTCAATGCTCAAATGTTAAACTTCTCGCTTGTCAGAAAAGGACGTGGGTCAGAGCAAATTCCTTCAACACTTTCAAACTATTTACTAAGTCTGCATTACTATTAATCCTCCCATCCTTCCTTTCAGCCATCTCCTCCCACTTATGACAGCATGACTGTAACTTTGTTGCTTGTATCCTAATGATTTTTATTGACTGTTTTCTGGTATGATTTGATTGCTTATTGTAACCTATGACAATTATTAAGTGTTGTACCTGCTGATTTTTGACTCTTGATGACAGATACAATATAAAAGGCCCCACCAGCCATTAGAACAGACAACCCATCGAACACTTTCTTGCAATCCCAGTGACACCACATGTGGAAAATAAGATGGCCATCACTTATGGATTCCAGAGAAGCCGCAGGACTTGGGCTAACATTCAACTCAGCTGCCAATCTGACCCACTTCCTGTTGCATCTGTTTCTTAGTACCTAACCCCTCCTTAGCAATCCAGCATTTGAGGCCAGTGATGGCTCACTGCCATTACCAACACTCAGCAGTCAATAGCAGATACCTTTTCCACAACCGAACGAGCACTCGGTGCCATCAGCCAGCAGTTTAGGGCCTAGCAGCTGATTGGCAGCATCTCCAGGCAAACACACATCACTGCTCATTGCTGTCGCTGCAGATGCACAGCTGATCTCCTGGTCCAGATCAGTCTCTGATATCTTCTCTGGTTCTTGGATTATTTTCAGTGTTATCGGTTGCATCACTGAGTTGGGTTCTCACAGAGCCACCCATTCACCAACTGCAGAGCCTCTATTACTACCAAATTTTCAAATAACTGTTGACAATTCCAGGGGCAGTAAAAGGCCCTGTGCTCTTTTCCACAGCCATTATCTTATCCACATATTATCTTCCCATCTTTTTCATTGATTATTAATCTTACTAAATGTCTTTACTGAGTAAAAATGCTTCTAAAGAAGGAAAAGAAAAGTGCAGTAAAGTATAAAGTAAATAGGAAATAAAAGAGAAAGGAACCAGAACAAAAAACAAAAAACAAGCTTCCAAACTTTTTTGCAGCAGTTATAAAGGAATTTACACATTATTCCTTTCTGTGTCTTTTTTTCATTTTCTGATTTTTGCTGATACTTCTTTGTACTATAATCCATACTGGCTGTTTCCATGGTCTTCCATTGTTTTTTGAATTATTTGCAATTGTGCTTGAGCTTCCTTCCTAGATTTTCAATATACATTGTGATAATGTTGCTGTTCTTTGCAATAGTATATATCCTTGTCCGGATTAATAGAAAACAATATTTGTTAATGGATTTTGCAAGTTTTGAAAATTGTTTCAATTTCTCATATATGCCTTTGAAATTGAAGACAGCCTATTTCACAAGCAAATAAATTCCCTCAGTATACACCTGTTTCAGTTCCTAATAGCTGAACAATAGAGTTTTTGCAGGACTTAGACACTGTATATTTTCTCTGCCCTATTGCTATAAATGGCCTTGTTTCTCTTTACAATGTTCTCTTTTTGTTCCCCTGAAATACAGAATATGAAAGAAACTAGATTTGACCTCAGAAAGTGAGAAGAGGACAAAAACTATTAAGAGTACTAATAATACCTAGTACTAAGAGTACTAAGTACTAATCCTGAGAAAATAAAATGTTTAAGAAATAAATTCAGAGCAATACTATCTGATAGGCTAATAAGATTCTATTATTTTACCCTATAAGAACATTCTTGAAAACCCTGCTACTTCTATATCTCAATATTGCCCACTTCAAAAGTCTGACACAGATTGCTTCTTCCTAGAAAGCATGAAATTTGTTTCTAAATTCCAGCATGCAGAACATCTTCTATGTCCTTTGGTCATCATTGTTGCCACTGAGCTGCTGTTTTGTTTAACTGCTCATAGAAAGTGAATTCCTCCTTTACCTCCAGTTTTGGAATCCAACTGTCCCTCTTTAAGAAGTGAGATTAGAATGTCATACATATATCTACTTGAGGGACAAAAAAGCTGTGCAGTGCCAAACTTGAATATCAGACAATGTTCCAGCACCAAGAGGTTTCATCCCTATCTTGAGCAATTACAGTAAGACTAAATCTGTCTTTAACATTTGTAGTTGTAAGAGGAGATGCTTTCTTTCTCATGTGCTGATAAAAATCCCTGCATAATTGCAGTCTTGCTTAAGTTCAGTATCTGGTGTGACAGAAATTGTTCAATAATGTACAGTGAAAATTAATTCAGGAAAACCATTATGAGGTTGAACTGTAGCCTACAGCACTGCCCATTGCCAAATGCAGGCATTCAGTTCAATCTCTTTTAAATGGCTAATCTGGGGTAAAGTATTTTCTTTTAGAATAATACATTTTAATCAGTGCAACTATATATAACTAATTAAGAAGACTATTTCAGCCTTGCTGTGCAAAGCTGTTTCTTTTTCGTTTTGCAATGAGATACTTCAAGTGATTATTTGCATTCTGGTGGTCATTTAAATATCACTAATAGAAGGAAGCAATATAATAAATAATATAGTACATAAGCTAGTTGAAACTCATGGACTTCATTGACTTTTTCATTCCCCAAGGAAAAAAAATTGATCTAGCTTCCTGTTGCAAAACCAGGGGATTCTGGCAGAACAGAAAAATAAACTACATTATCTCCCACCACTATTCTCTTTATACAGGTAG
>BHFT01036900.1:0-25873 GCA_004320025.1 Laticauda laticaudata
ACTCAATACAGAAGCCTGATGATGGCAGATGAAATTCTGCTGAAACGTTGCTACAACTTTAAAAGAACTACAATGACTTGGGATAATACCCAAAGGAACCTGAACTGCATACATACGCACACACACGCACACACACACACGATATAAATGGCAGCAACAAGCAGAAGTGTAATTATCAGCTTCCCAAATCCTAATTTCATGGAATCTTAATCATTCCAAGCCAAAAGACAAATTTCCTTTTTATGGTTGCCTCTCTAAGACTCCAGATAGCATTTTAAAAGTTCTCAAGAAGTTTCCACATGGATTTGAATTGCACCAAATATTAAAACATAGGTGGGGTAGTTACACATTTGAAATGATGTGACAGGTTAACAAAATGCTATTGCTTGTTTCAACAGACGTCTAGAGCAATGATTCTCAATCTCAGCAACTTTAAAATATGTAGATTTCAACTCCCGGAATTCCCCAGCCAGCATGCCAAATAAAGGATTCTGTGAGTTGAAGTCCACACATCTTAAAAGTTGTCAAGTTTGAGAAACACTGCTTTACAAGACCAAAACCTACTTGCTATCCATTGCTTCTATGTCCGCATAAGGAAAACAAAGCAAGACTACAGATTTTAAAGTAATATATAAGTAAAATATTATTTTGTCTGAGCCCCAGAAAACTTACCATGCCTTTGCTTAGTAGAAACAGTGCTCTGAAAAAGAAAGGAAAGTTATTAAGATTCCAACACTGTAGAGATCTCCCCGAAATACAATGTATTCTCACCCTAACCCTAAAACTGCATCCAAAAAATATTTCAGGATAAAAATGAAACTGTAACTTTTCATGCTTAGTTATTGTTATTATAGAAATGACTAAGTTTCCTGATGATATGAAACTAAAAAGTTGAGACTGTAACTTTACTTTGTAATTTCTCTACCAAAAAGGTAGAAGTCACTGCTTTTCTTTTTCCTTCACATCTTTTCCCCTTCTTTTTCCTGTTCCCATTTTTCCTATTGTCTTTACTTCCATTTGTATTTTACATTAAGACAGACTTCAATAAAATACTTTAAAAATATTGCAATCTGCAAAAGAGCACAGAACATATTTCATAACTCTTGTCTGTCCAATATCTCCCTGTGAAAAAAAAAAGCCACCCACCTTGTATATTCTGATCCTACTACGCGGGCATATTCTGCTCCAACTCCCAAAAGGTCACAGGCGGAGACCAAATCTTTTTCAAGTGTATGAAGTTGCTAATGAGGAATACATAGAGAAACACACTTAAGGTTGAAAAAGCTCTGAAACAGTCGAGATTTATTTATTTTGATTTTGAGAATCAAATTGGGCTGATTGAGGCACCAGGTTAGAAACTAGGAGACATGCATTCAAAGCCAGCAGTGTGGCCTTGGCCTAGTCACTCTCTCTCAATCTAACTCACCCCATAGGATTGTCTATGGCAGTGGTGGCTAACCTTTTTGGGGTTCTGTGCCCAAAACTGCATGCGTGCACTCACGTGCCAGCACCTAGAAAGCAATGCGTGCGCCTCCCCCATGCCTCCTGCGCATGCGCGCACGATTCCCCCCCCTTACCTGCACTGTACCTCCCAGCTGATNCATGCGCGCACGATTCCCCCCCCTTACCTGCACTGGACCTCCCAGCTGATTTTCGGCCACTTTGAGGCCTTTTTGAGCACCCCAGAGGCTCAAGGGAAACCTCTGCAGCCTTTGGAAGCTGAAAAATGGGCCCATTTCATCACTTCCGGTATTTCTGTAAATATAGGAAATGATGAAACAGGCCTTTTTTTCGGCCTACAAAGGCTACAGAGGCTTCCCTTGAGCCTCTGGGAGGTTGAAAAAGGCCTCAAAGTGGCCGAAAATCAGCTGGGAGGTGCGCACATGCACAGTTTTTGCTTGGGGCTCGTATGCCCACACAAATGGATCTGCGTGCTACCTGTGGCACGCGTGTCATAGGTTCGCCATCACGGGTTTATGGTGATTCTCAGTCATCCAAGTCATGGTTTGTTTATTTATTTATTGAATTTGTTTATGGTGATTCTCAGTCATCCAAGTCATGGTTTGTTTATTTATTTATTGAATTTGTATTTCTGCCTATTCTCCCATGGCGACTCGAGTCGGCTTACAGAATGTAAAACCGTATTTAAAACAAAAAATCAATAAAAACTAACATTAAAAAAATCAAATAAATTAATAAAGTACAATAGAACAAAATCTGGAAAAAAAATATCAACCCCAACTCCCACCTTCCACCCCATGACAGGAGATCACATGAGCCATTTCATGGGCTCCATCAAATCTGATTTTGTCAAAAAGGTGCTTTTTAAAAAAAAGCAATTTGACTTTCTTTGTTTATCTTGAAGACATTTAGCTTCTCATCCAAGAAATGAAGAATCTTCTTGGATGAGAAATGAAATGTCTTCAAGGAAAAACAAAGTCCAGCTGCTTTTGAAAAAAGCACCTTTGGGACACTCCATAGTTAGTTAGTTAGTTTACTTTATTGTCATTGTACAACAAAATTAAACGCCATCTTCACTGTACATTATACATAAAAAACCACACACACACACACTTCACATTCTATACAATTGAATTGAAAACCTATTTTCAATTTTAAGTTCAATTTCAAGTTTCAATTTCAAGTTTTCAAATTGAATTGAAAATCTCTTTTCTATTTCATGTTCAATAGGATTGTTGTGGGGAAAATAGGAGAAGGAAGGTGTATTGGATATATTCACTCCCTTCATTTGTAAAAACAATAAAAATGGGATTCAAATACATTTTCAAACAAGACTTTCCAAGCTCAATTTTTTTTAAGGTTCTGCAAACCTCTAAGGTGATGTTGATGCCACAAACCCATTTATTTTCTGTTCAGCACTGGTACCACAAAGCAAAAAGTTACGAATGTAACTGACCTCTTCCAGAATTCCCCACTTACATTTTTCTCGTAGAACCAAATCTGTAAGGTGGGTGGATGTTAAGACAGGCAGAATGGTGGTCACAGCACAGTAGTAAAACTTCCTCCCCTATTGTCTGTTATGCGGACACTACATACACAGACAATGGAATTGGGGGTTTGGTTGCAATGCTGCAACCGTGATTTTGTTTCTTTTGACCCACTATGAGGGTGCCATTACTGCTTCAATACTTAGAACTGAGCATATGAACCACCACTCACCTGCTCACCTATACAACTTTGTACCAAAGGACAAGAAGTGCCCCAGTTACAAAACTCTTTCAAAAGGATCAATTCAGAAGGTCTCCGTGCTATCTTCTTTCCAAAGAGAAAAGAAGACATGGCTAGGCATTTGTGGAATAGCTACTTCAGGAGCAGACTCTCTTTTAAATTCTCTTATGCTGCTTTTTTGCCTCCGTTCTGTTCATACGCCTGCCACTGAATCTTGTTTCACTTTTTTGTATTTATTATTTTTAAACAGTGCTGGATTTCTTGCACCTTTCTTTGAAGGCTTTCTTTATTACTTTATTATAAACAACTTTGGACTCCCCCAGAAGGAGGAATACTACAGAAATAAAAGCAATAATAATAATAGTAATTTACACAGCTGAGTGCAGTCCCGCTTGCTTTATCTCCTGCTGTTCAATGGGCAGATACTTGGGGTTGTTTTGTCTCTACTGCAAGGACACTCTGTCTCAGTGGTAGTATGTCATCCCTGCAGCTTTTAACGTAGCAGAAACTCTCTTATGTGTTTCCCTCTCGGATGTAAGTACTGTAGAATCCCCCCAAGTTCTATGCTGTTTTTCATACAAGTAGTCCTCACTTAACAACCACTGGTTCAGTGACCATTCGAAGTTACCACTGAACAAAAGGTTGTTACATCCAGTCCTCAAAGTTACAGCCACTGCAGCATCTGCATGGTCCGATCATTAAAGTTTGGATGCCTGGCAATCTATCCATTTACATGCACCAGCAGTTCCCGCGGCAGGGTGCATCATCACCCATGGGAACAAGAAAGTAATAAAGGTCAGCTGAAGGTGGTGGAGGACAACAGAAGGGAGGGAGGGAGTGGGTGGTTGTGTCAGTGGACAGCAGGGTGACCAAAAAAGCAGCAATGGGGAGAGATAAGTGGGTGAGGAGAGTTGAAGCAGAGGCCTTTGCAGCAGAGCAGAAGTGTAAAGTCCTCACCCAAAGACTGCAACAAGATCACCATTAACTTCTGTCATTAAATAGTGGAATCACACAAAGTTTCACCTAATAACCACTTCACTTAGTGATGGAAATTTTGTTCCACGTACATTTGTTAAGCGAGAATTAGCTATAACTTAAACCATTGGAGAATAGTGAAATTGATCTTACCGCAAGTTGAAAAAGAAGGCGACAATGCCAATAAGGAGTCTGTTGTGAAATTTGGATGGCTTTACGCAGCAGTGGCTTTGCTGTGTCAACAGAATTCTGAAAAGTACGGACAATAAAAATCAAATTATCATACAGAGATGGAGGAGGAGGAGGAGGACTCAAACACAAAATCAATTGGAAAAAGTCACACTTCGTAAAGCAAGTAGAATACCATTCTATTAATTGGAGAGTGAACAATTTTGCAAAAATGACACATCACTTTTCCCAAAGATACATTTTAGCAAATATATTTGTGTAAAAGCTGTGTGAGGAGGTCCAAAGATCAGGAGCAAAGCAAGCACGGAGATTCAGTTCATGGTATCTACAGTTACAATGCATCCCAGATGGATGTACTGGGCAGATTATTTTACCTTTCTAGAGAAGGACAGTCAGAATAGATGACTGGAAATTCTGTGAGAAATATTCTGCATTCACCCAAAATTACATTTGTTTCTGAACACCTAACACCTGGAAGTTCCCCAAAAGGAGCATCAAGATGCTAACTCTACTTGTTAGGAGTTAGGAGCCTGGTGGTGTGGTGGTTAGAATGCAGTATTGCAGGCTAACTCTGCCCAGAGTCAGGAGTTTGATCCTGATAAATTCAAGCCTTCTGTCCTTCTGAGGTTGGTAAAATGAAGACTTTGATTGTTGTGGGCAATATGGTGACATTGTAAACCACCCAGCGAGTGCTGTAAAAGCACAACAGGGTGTTATATAAATTGATGTTGCTATTGATTGCATCATCTTACATATCAAAATAATAAAACATAATCAAACAAACACTCAGTTCCTTTTAATGGAAGTGCTACTGATGTGCAAGTAAGTCAGGTAACAAAGATGGATAAAGGGTCTTAGCTCTTTTCCATTTTGTATGGAAGAAAGTCTTATACATCTTTTGTGTATCGAACCCATTAAATATTAGCATTTGAAGAACTGCATAGGAAAGATGCTCTTCTTCTTACCTCTTGACAGTACAACTCAGACAAGAGACTGGCAGCTTCAAATTTGACATCCTCAAACTGTGGAATCTGGTAGTGTTCGAGTTAAGCTAATAACACTTTCTGTTAAAAGTTAAAACAATAGACATTCTTAGTTGGAAAAATTCCAATGCTGTGTTTAATGTAGAATATGCCAAGTACTGAACTACACTCCCTATAACTACCCAGCGATCCTGTCTGTGATATATTTAATTGACCATCCCCTTTCCAGGCTGCTTGAATAATTTCAGCAAAGGTAGGCCCTAATATTTTTAAATCAGGGTTCCCCAATCCCTGGGCCTCAGCCCATTTACCAGGCCTTGAGCCCTTCGGAACCAGACTGTAGAAGTGGTAGGCAAACGCATGTGTGATGTAACCCATGGTGTAGAGTTTCTTGCCTAAGCAGAGGGTTGGACTAGAAGATCTCCAAGGTTCCCTCCAACTCTGTTATTCTGGTTCTACCATCTTCTGTATGCCCATCCCCATGTGCACAAGTGGCAGGAAATCAAGCCTAGTTGATGTTAACTTTCAAAACAACCTACAGAAGTTTAATTGAGAATTGAGAATTCCAGTTTTCATGAGATCAGCAAAAAAAGGATACTTGTTGTGATATCAGCCACTGAAAAAAGAAGAGAGAAAAAAAATTAGCAATTCCTGAAATCCCCTTCCCATGGAATTTATAGCAATCTCTAACGGGGAACAGTTAATGATACATTTCTGAAACATAATAGATGAACAAATATTTTTTACTATGGTTTATGGTTAATCAAGACACAGTGAAGTGACAGTGCTGCACTGTCCTTTTCCTTCCTGCCAAACTGAATCTTCCTGCACTCTCAAAACTTAGAAAAGACCAATTCTTGTTTAGCCAGACTTTACTCTCATGACCTTCTTGAAATGCTTATTCTGTTATTCCTTTAAATAGTCACTTTTCATTTTTCCTATACCTCCTGAAGTTCACTCTTAAAATGTTGCATCTGTTTAAGGGGCGATAAGCCCAGCGGAAGCCCCAATATTCAAATTCCCAAGTTCCCAAGTTGGATGGACAGGCTTGACTCAGAAAGATCACTGCTAAACAGTATAAACTATGAATGGGAAATTAGCTGGCTGGCAAATACACATGTATTCATCTGGATTTTCGCCTTATTTTCTCTCTTCCACCTGATTGCTGGGAAACAACTAAGAGACTGGAAGGTGGGAATACTGCTACAAACTGCTCTTGGAGGAGAGGCTATCACTGATATTTCTGAGACTGGGAACACTGATTCTGCCCACTGTTAGCACATGCCACCTTGGGTGATTATCCACAAAGGAACTGAGTCCTGAGGCTGAAATAGAATCCCTTTCCAATGTTAGTTTGCAATGCAAGACAAAAGTCTGGTTTCATTACAGGCAGTCCTTGACTTATGACCACAATTGAGCCCAACATTTCTGTTAAGTGAGACATTTGTTAAGTGAGTTTTGCCCCATTGTATGACCTTTCTTGCTTATAGTTTGGCATATCACTGCAGTTGATAAGCTGGCAACACGGTTAAGTGAATTGGGCTTCCCCATTGATTTCCCTTGTCAAAGGTGATCACATGATCTTGGAACACAGCAACAGTCATAAGTATGAGTCACTTGCCAAGCATCTGATCACATGATCATGGGATGCTACAAAAGTCGTGTGAAAAATGGCCACAAGTCACTTTTTCAGTGCCATTGTTACTTTGAACATCACTAAATGAACTATTGTAAATCGAGGACTACCTGTATAAATAAAGTTTCTATGTTCCTACTTATTTTCTCTTTTTATTCCTATAAAAGATATTTTCATTTCTGTTCAACCCATTATTAACTTATTTCAAATGTCAGAATTTAAGAGCTATGCATTTTATTCCACCAAGTCTTTGGTGAAGCTCCTGCCTCTTTTGCTAATACCTACAAATAATTTACCTATAGACTCTTTTTTGTGTATTGTACAACTGCCTTAAAAATCTATCCAGTTATACATGTAGAGAAAAAAAATAAAAAATATCTCAAACTCATTTGTTTATAACAATGTAGCAATATGTGACACAACAGAGAGAAACTGTACAATCTTCCTTAGATTTTTTGGCAAGTTTTATGTGCAAAAGCAGCAAACATTAAGCCAGATTTCTTTTGAACTACCTTGCACAACCTGCTGTCTTCCAGATGTGCTGGTTTACAATCAACAACACTCCCAATTAAAATATGTCACTTTAATTCTCAATAGCTCAAATGCAGCACCAGCAAAAGTTTAATCCACAACAGTAACATATTTGTCCTTCTATGGACAAGAAGGAGAAAGGAGTGCTAAATATACAACCTTGCACTCCTGATCAAAAGGCAAGATAAGACTGTAAAGAGAAAAGAGATATGTTCAAATATTTCAGGGACAGGGATGAAAAGAAAAATAGAACCAAAACATGAATGGAGCTAGCATCTTCACCTCCAGGGTGGAAGACCCAGGTGAAGAGGATAAGAAATGCGATAATGGGCACCCAATGAGTTTCAGGGGAAACTACTGCAGACTGAGTGGCCACCATTGAGAAGGCCCAGCATGTCTAGACAGCAGCAGTTTTGACTCTAAATGGTCTTCATAGTTAGAAGGGACCTTGGAGGTCTTCTAGTCCAACCTCCAGCTCATGCAGGAGACCCTATATCAGTGAAGACAAGTGGCTGTCCAGTCTCTTCTTAAAAGCCTCCAGTGGTGGAGTACCCACAACTTCTGAAGGCAAGTCATTCCACTGATTGTTCTCACTGTCAGGAAATTACACAGGTCTGTCTACGTGGGTCTACAAATGCAAAAAGTCCTCTACTTACAACAGTTTGTTTAGTGACTGTTTGAACTTACAGTTTGACCCAAGTTACCACATGACTTATGACTGTTATTCACCCTTACGACCATCGCAGCATCTCCATGGGCACGTAGTCAAACTTCAGAGGCTCGGCAACTGACTCTTATTTATGACCCTCGCTGTGTCCCAGGGGGCTCCTTTTGTGACCCTCTGACAAAAGCAAAGTCAATGGGTTCACTTCACAACCCCCTGGCTAACTTAACAACTGATGTGGGTTCACTTAACAAATGTGGCATGAAAAGATTCCTGATAAAAGGAGGCCAAATCCATAACAAATACATCGCATAACAAACGTCTCAATCAGCAACCGAAATTTGGGGACTCCACTGTGGCCGTAAGCCGAGGACTACCAGTGTTTTTCCTTGTCTGGGGCCACACAGCCAAGGCACAAGTGTGTCCAAGCACGGCAGCCCTCCTTCCCTCCGGCAATCTGAGAGGCGCCACCGGTCACCCCGCTTCCCCTTCCACGTCACCCCGGGACGCACCGCTTTCTCGAGGTGCCCGCGGGCCTGCTCTCCGTTGCGCGTGTGGTGGTAGAGGACGGAGCCGAGCTGGAGGTGGGTGCGGGCTTCAACCCGAGCGGGGGGCTTGCGGGGCAGCACGGCCTGGAGGCAGTGGACGCAGAGCCGCACCTTGGGCGGGCTAGAGGTGCGGAAGTGCTCGGCCAAGCCCAGCAGCGCCACGTACCACGACTCGGACGCCCCCGAAGACACCGGAGCGCCGCCGGCCCCGGACGCGGAGGACGTCGACGACGAGGAACCGGCGGAGCCGCCGCCTCCTCCTCCTCCTGCCGTGGCTTCAGCCCCGCCGGAGATCGCCGCCCCCGAGCCAGGCCCGGCGCCGCCTCCCACCGCGGGCTGGGGTGGTCCTGCTACGGACGAAGCGGCTGAAGCTGCCGCCGCCGCCGCCGCTGGCCCCGCGGCTGCGGAGGACGACGAAGGAGTGGAGGAAGAGGCTGGAGCCGTCGTGGTGGTGGCAGCGGTGGAGGAGGAGGAAACCTGCGCTCCGCCCCCGTTGCCCGCCGTCTCCGTCGAGCCGCCCGACGCCCCGACGGCGGCCATCTTGGCTTGGCCTCCGTAAGGACCGGGAGGCAACGGGAGGTCGCTGCGCGGCGGACTTGAGAGACTCACCGCGCAGGCGCAGGCGCCGCAACGCTTGATGGGAAAGTGAGTCCTGGAGGCGGTGGCAGTTTATTTCATCCCCATCCCGCGTGGAGAGGCTAAATTGGGAGACAAAGAATCCTGCGCTCCGGGGAAACCTGTATCCCCACTTCTCCCACCCGGGTCGGGAAACGGGTCCTTCTAGAGAGGTTTAATCTCATCCCCTCCTCTTTCTAGATCTCTGTTCTTCCTTTGGAAAAAAATAATAATAATGTGCATCACATCAAAACAAAAGTACGCCTATGCATCGCCATGAGATGCTTGTCCAACTCCATCCACTTCACCGGCCCTTATTTCCAAAAGTGTGTTGCAGATTTAAGACTTAATTTTTAAAAAATTTGCACAGCTTATTTTTAGAACTTTAGCAAATTATGAAGAGTTTGGTACTTATTTGCTTTATAATGCCTGCATTTTATTAAAGTCTTGGATCTTTGATTCTTATGGGAATGAAAAGCGATGTTTTTGATCATCAGAGCCATTTCGAAAGCAGCCACCTGAAGGGGAGGCACACATTTCAAAACAAACATGTAATACTCTTTAGTAATAGTGGCCTTTAACTCCTTTTGCATCATGGGAAATATAGTTCCTCCGTACGTAGTCAAGACTAGAATAGCTGAGGGGAAGTTTTGCGGCAGGTAAACAAATCTGGTAAAAACCACTATTTTTTTCCCTCCCCGTTGCCACAGAGCACCTGACCGAAATGTGTCAAGGAGAGAAGCAACCTGAAATTAAGGCGAAACCTTCTAATTTGGAGGCTTTCCTTCAGAAGTTGTGGGTGTTCCATCACTGGGGCTTTCAAAAAGGAGACTGGAGAACCATTTAGAATAGAATAGAATGAATGAGCTGGAAGGGATCTTGGAGGTCTTCTAGTCCTACCCCCTGCTCAAGCAGGAGACCCTATCATTCCAGACAAATTATTCTCCAAAGACCAGAATGCAGGACAAGAAACAATGGTTGGAAACTAATCAAAGAGAGAAGCAATGTGGAATTAAGAAACTTCCTAAAAGTGAGGACAATTAATTAGTGGCAGTGGAATTAACTGCCTTTGTGGGTGCTCCATCACTGGATGTTTTTAAGAAGAGACAGGACAATCACTTGTCTGAAATGGTATAGGTTCTCCTGCTTGAGCTGGAGAACTGGACTAGAAGACCTCCAAGGTCCCTTCTAGCTCATTTGTTCTATTCTAAATGATCCTCCTGTCTCTTTTTTGAAACCCTCCAGTGATAGAGCACCCACAACTTCTGAATGCAAGCCTTCAAGTTAGGAGGTTTTGCCTTAATTTCAGGTTGCTTCTCTCCTTGATTGGTTTCCATCCATTCTTTCTTGTCCTGCCCTTTGGTTCAGGATAGTGCTCTTACCTTTTTTTGTCCCAGTGGACAAAACAAAACTCAAAATTTGAATGTAACAGTAGCATTGCAATCTCCCAGACTCGTAAAACTCCCCCCCCCCGCGCCAAATTAGTTTTCCAGCCTCTACAGGTCTACAGACTTGGGGGGGGGGTGGCAGGTTGGACTAGATCAGGGGTCTCCAACCTTGGCAACTTTAAGACTTGTGGACTTCAACTCCCATAATTCCTTAGCCAGCTTTGCAAAGTTGGCTAAGGAATTATTGGGATTGAAGTCCACAAGTCTTCAAATTACCAAGGTTGGAGAATCCTGGACTAGATGACCTAATCCTAGAAGGTCCCTTCCAAATCTTCTAAAATTCTGTAGAGATTCTCAGTCCTCCAGCTCATGGTTGTCCCCAAGGTGCTTTTTCAGGAGGCAACTGGACTTTCTTGTGTTTTCTTTTGAAGACGTGGATGAGAGAAGCGAAACGTCTTCAAAAGCGGGGAACCCCCCCCCCCCAAGAAAGTCCAGTTGCCTCTTGAAAAAGCACCTTGGGGACTTCCAACGCTTGTTATCTCTGTTAAAACTACTATACCCGGCATCCTCTTTTTTGAGGGGGGGGGCGTCTTGCTCCCTCCTCTCCCACAATGCATCGCGCCGCGCCGCCTCCCGGCCCATCCGGGTGTGTACCCGCCCGCAGTGCATTGTGGGAAGCGCGATAGCGGCGGGGGGAGGGGGGGGCTCAACCTGCAGCCATGGAGAACAACAAGGATGCGCCAGGTGAGTCTCGGCCCTCAGGTGGGGCGCCCCTTCCCCCCCTCTCTCCCTCCCTTCGCCCCCCGGGAACGGTCCCCTCCCCGCTCTTTTCAACAATGCCTCGTGACAACGCCCTTTGTCCGGTGGTGGTTGCTTTGTAGGCCTTCGGCCTGCTTTATGAATGGTGGCGAGGGACCATCATCCCCTCCCGAATGCTTTCCACAGGCGCGTCGGACTACAGTTCCCATCCAGGGTAGAGGCAGGCGCGCGACGGCAAAGAGCTTTCTCGTCTTCCTCGTTCTCTTGTGCTGCGCGGTGGTTGTTTCCTGCCGTGCCGGTTTTGGGGGGGTTGACTAATTCTCTCCCCCCAACCCCCACCCCGGATTTCAATTGTAAAAGATTGCAGGAGAAGAGAAGAAATGAAAAGATCCAGGAATTGGAACAGCTTCTCTGTGGGAATTGTGATATTACGGTGGGGAAGGCAGGAAAGCAAGCAAGCAAGCAAGCAAACGGGGAAGAGGACAGGATGGTGATATCTCAGGGTGGTGAATGTGATGGAGAACCAGAGCTCGGGTGGTATTCAAACAATACAGGCCATCAGGATGTCATCTTGTTGGGCCGAGTTGGAACAGGTCACTCACCAAAAAGGCAGCAATATAAATTTTCTCAATGAATAAATAAAATAAAAAGGTCCCCAAAGAAGCACTAGGTCGCATGATATAAAAACGATGTTGAGACTCTGGAAAAGAGGGCAGAGTACAGCAACAAAGATGATTAGGGGACTAGAGGCTAAAAGATTTGGCATAGACTCTCCTGCTGGAGCAGGGGGTTGGACTAGATGACCTCGAAGGTCCCTTCCAACCCTGTTATTCTATGATATGAAGAACAGTTGCTGGAATTGGGTATGTCTAGTTTGATGAAAAGACAGACTAGGGGTGACATGATAGCAGTATTCAAATATCTGAGAGGTTGCCACAAAGAATATACCGTATATACTCGCATATAAGCCGACTTTAGAACGCTTTTTTTTTTCCCCCAAATTTGGAGGTCGGCTTATACGTGCATAAATCTGATTTGCTGGAGCAGCGACTTAGCGTGGCGGCTTCGCACGATGAGAGTCTTGGCTCTCATCGCGCGAAGTCGGGCAGCGACTTCGCACGATGAGAGCCAAGACTCTCATCGCGCGAAGCCGCCACGCTAAGTCGCTGCTCCAGCAAGTCGCTGGAGCAAGTCGCCACGCTAAGTCGCTGCTGCAGCCCTCGCCTGGCCCTTTGCAGCCCTCCCCTGGCCCTTTGCAGCCCTCGCCTGGACCTTTGCAGCCTTTCTCCCTGGATGGACGATGAGCCGCAACTTTTGCCCTGCCGACTTTTCCCTCTGTATTTTTCCCTCTATATGCGAGTTTTTGCAAAATGCCTCATTTTGGGGCAGTTTTTTAAGGGTCGGCTTATATGCGAGATCGGCTTATATGCGAGTATATACGGTATTCTCCAAAGCACCTGAAGGCAGGACAAGAAGTAATGGGTGGAAACTGATCAAGGAGTGAAGTAACCTAAGAGGAAATTTCCTGACAGTTGGAACAATTAATCTGAGGAACAACTTGTCTTGTTGTGGGTGCTCCAACATGAAGTTTTAAAGAAGAGATTTGATAACCATTTGTCTGAAATGGTATGGGGCCGTGATGGCGAACCTATGGCACACATGCCACAAGTGGCACGCAGAGCCATTTGTGCGGGCACGCGAGCTCCAGGCAAAGTTACCTGCACTGCACAGGCATGAGCTTCCCAGCTGCTTTTCGGCCCGTTTTGAGGCCCCCCAGAGGCTCGAGGGAAGCCTTTGGAGGCTGAAAAACAGGCTTGTTTCGTCACTTCTTGTATTTCCAGAAACACTGAAAATGATGAAACGGGCCCAAAATCAGCTGGGAGGCATGTGCATGTGCAGTGCAGGTAAGGGGGCAGCATGGGCGTGGGAGATAGCGCATGCATGTGCAGGGGGCTTGGGGGGGCGCATTGCCTTCTGGGCACACAATTTTTGGCACAGGAGCCCACAAAGGTTAGCCACCACTGGTATAGGGTTTCCTGCCAAAGCAGTGGGTTTGGACTAGAAGACCTCTGAAGTCCCTTCCAACTCTGTTATTCTGTTCTTCAAATACTTCTTGATTTAATACATTATAAGTCTTTGTGTAATCATTTAATCTTTCTTTTGTTTACTGCAATTTCTGTGCTAGTTCAGTGGCTTCTAAGTAACCTGAAAAGCCACACTGACAAGCAGTGGAGATAATGTTTGCATTGCTCAGAACTAACAAAATATGTTGCAAGAGACTGCAGAGATACTCAAATTATTCTCAGATGTATATACGGTATTCACCGGGTTACTTCATGCCACTCATGCACTCTCAGATTAATCTACCTTAGAGAGGTGTTGTAAAAGGGATCATGTACTTCTATGGTAGACAATAAGTAATTGTTGCTATTAGTACTGTTTTCCTCATTTGTCAATGGCTAGGAAATTGACTTTTACTGCACTGGGAAATTATCTCCTTTTAATTTTGTAACATTTTTGTTCTGATTGTTCTGGGAAAAAATTAATAAAAGTACAGCAGTGCCAAAGATTTTCAGCTTATTGATTGCTGAAAGTGGATATTAGTGGTACAGGCTACCTGCTAAATAACTGTTCATAAAGTTGCTGCAGCACAGCGCATGTGAACATAGAATGTTTTTAATCTTTAGTTGATGGAAGGTCTTTAGATGACTTGGGACGTCAAATCAATTCTGATTTTTCTTCAGTTGTAAGAATAACATGGCATCTTTGTCATACTCCACCTACATTTCATTATAATGCTAAGGTATGCAATAACACCTCCCCCCCCCGAAGAGTAGGAAACTTGTTCATTTCTGACACAGAATTTTGACAAAATACTTCGATCAGATCTCAGTTTCTTAGATTGTTTTAAAGATAAAATATATTTTATTTAGCCTGAAGTCCAGTTATTATTCTTGGTTTATCTGATGGATTTTACACTGATTTTCAGTTTAAGTTGTTTATAGCAATTTATAATACTATATAAGATTGGATGCAGTAAGATTAAATTCTGTGCCCCCACTTCTTGCTAACCAGGGAAGGCCAGCCGGTGGTTTGGAGTTGCGATGCCTAAATCGGTGAAGACCAACGTGAATATCCTCCATCAGGAGAAGCTGATTGCTCAGAAGAAGAGGGAAATTGAAGCCAAGATGGAACGGCAAGCCAAACGAAACCACTTGCCAACCCAGCAGGCTTCACAGGGAAGCGAGTATGTAGAATTGATTCTAAATTATCATTCTGATATGACTAACAAACAAGTGATGGTGGGGGCAGCAGCAGAAAATAATGAATTGGTGAGTTGGTGATGGAAGACTTGTGTTTTGGTAATTGCTTAGCCCTGGTGTGATTAGTACAAAAAATGCTCAAGAGGATAAGGTGGTGAGAAAGAGTTTTATCTATAACTTTGGACAAATTTTCTCAGTCAGAACAATAACTAGACTATGTGGATGAGCCCTCATATTGTAATAGAGACTGTTTCCCATGGCCCCATGCCATATAGGGCTTTAAAGATCATAACCAACACCTCAAACACCTTCCCAATACTGGAAGAGGGAATGGATGAGCTTATATAGAAGCATAAACAAATCCCAATATTGTGACTCTTGCAACTTTTAATACCCTTTCTCTTTTTCCCTTCAAGTGACGATAGTGGTGATGGTGAAAGTGGTGTTTCAAACAAATTTGCTAACGATGGCAGCTTTCTCCAGCAGTTCCTGAAGCTACAGAAGGAAAAACAAGGTAGTAGCAAGAGGTTTACTTTTGTTTTACCACATTGACACTCGTTGATCAGAATTGTAGTTTCAGCAGAGTTTTTTCACATCACGGAATCTATTAAAAATTGCCCTGATTAGGAGGCAAGCACTTAGGATGGGCAAATAAAAAAAATAAACTGCTGAAGACGGGCTCCAGCACAAGTCCGAAAGTTCACAAGACAAAACCTTTGGTCCCAGGGACCAACCGAGATTGGATCTGGCAACAGTATCCTGGGACACGTATATTCACTTTCATTTGAAAAAGTAAACTTGTTTCTTGTGAATGAGAAATTAATATTTCCGATATCTCTAAAATAAAATTTAATTGTCCTCTTGTCCACATTGGTAAATTTTAGGAATATAATTTGTTGAGTGCTACGTGGCTGCAGATTTTGAGCTTGATGGGTTTTTTGGCCTGATCTAGCAGTGCCATCTTGCTCTCTTAAGAAATGCCTCAATCTGCCCATGTTATAGGATGGAAAGTGAGTAAAATTACTTGGCTAAGGCACCCTTGAGAAATCTGAGCAGGGGTCTGAAGTAACTTATGCTCCAAATGCTATATCACATCAGTCTTTCCATCTCTTCCTCCCCCTGCCTCCGCAACTCTTCAATTGTACAGGTGCTTCTTCCAGTTCCTCAGAGACATCCCATCTTCCCCCTGCAAGTACAGTGAAGAAACCCCCCTTGACTGGGAAGCGTCCCAATCTTAGTGTGAGCAGCATGTTGAATCAAGTCAAAAACTACACCCATTCCAAGCAAACACCAGTAACGAATCGCCTGAGTGTTTTCCAGTCGCCAGATGATGAGGAAGAAGAGGATTATGAGCAGTGGCTGGAAATCAAAAGTAAGTTTCTTGGTGGGATGTCATCTGTTTCTCTAATGCCATCTTAAAAATGTGATTCTTCTGCCCTGAGGTACTTAAGCACTTTATTATTTTTTTAAAAATGGATGGAAGAGAAGATGCTGAAAGTGCTTGAATGCCTTAAAAAAAGATGCCAGTTTTGTTTGTGAGCTAAAAACAAATGCTGAGTGAAATGCAGCATTCACATCCTGCCCGGGGCAGTTTTTTGGGAAGGATAGCAGGGAAAAAAGGGAAGGAAATAAGAAAGTGGAGTGATTTCACTATGATTCAGTAAGCAAGCCAAAAATAGGCTAAAAGGTCCTATAATCAATTATTGAATACATTTACACAACATATTAAGCCACTAAATTGGTGCAGGACAAAATGACAAATCAAGGTTAGTTGTGGGCTCTTTATTAACTACCACGTCAGCCAATATCCTATCAGAGGCTGTTCAGCGAAAAAATCCTCTTTGTTTTTTTATAAAGTTGTTTCAATATTAAACATTATACATACAAGGGGATTTGAATATACGCATCTTGCTTGTCATTTGGGGCAGCTCTTGTCTTCTGTCTATATAAAGTGTAGAACAGATCTTGTTTAGATTTCAGTAATGCTCTGGATCAATCCACCCATTTTAAAATGGCCAAGTTTGAGAAACACTGATCTAAATTATGTGTTAGGTGGATACATTTATTTCAGACAATATTTTCAAATCATGATGAAGGTGCTCCTCCTTAAGTACCACTTAAATCCATATCTCAGGTTCAGATATCACATTAGGCTCAACCTCATCATGGTTAGCATGGCACATGAATCAGGCCATCGGCAGGAATTGTACATTATGGCAACATATAAACTGTGTTTGCTAGTACAGTTACTCAAAATAAATTCAACTATGGTTTACACTAAGCTAAACCAGCAAGGTATGCTTGGCCTGTGCCACATGCTTAAACTGACTATCTTGTGGATATTCTGATTTTTTTTATGGCTTTATGTGATACGACAGCAGTAACAAACTTCTTCCATATCAGTGCTAAGAACAGAAGATATCCACTAGGTTACCGAGTGTCTAGCACAAGGGTCTTCAAACTTGGCAAGTTTAAGACTTGTGGACTTCAACTTCCAGAATTCCTGAGCTAACATGACTAGAGGAAGAATTCTCGGAGTTGAAGTCCACAAGTTCTAAAGCTGTCAAGTTTGGCACTTAGACTTATATACTGTTCCACAGAGCTTTATAGCCCTCTGAGAGGTTTACAAATATCACAATATTGCCCCCAACAATCTGAGTCCTGATGTTACTGGCCTTGGAAGGCTGAGTCAATCTTGAGCCAGTCAGGATTGAACTCATGGCTGTGGGCAGAATCAACTTACAATACTGCATTGTAACCACTGTGCTATCACAGTTCCTAGGTCTAGGTCAACTAAGAAGTTATTTTTATAACATATGAATCCATCCTTTTTTGATTTATTCAGATCATACCAAAAACAAATAAAGCTAGTTCTCAGTTTTTCCCTTTGTAATGCTTAACAGAACAATCTGACATCATGGTGCAAGGGAATGGTCTATCTTGTAGCAAACAAGGTTACTTTCACACCCATGACTGTATAGCTTTGATGAAGTTTGCCCCTGACCACTGATCTGTTTTGAAAACAGATTACAGTTTGGATATCTAGCAGCTTTCTCCCCTGTCCAAAACAGTTACAAAATTTGCCAGATGGGTTCTTTTGAACAGCCAGCTATGAGAGATATTCAGAATAGGAATACAGCAGGCAGCATTCAGGTATTACATTAAGATATAGTTAGGTTCCTTCCAAATCATAAATCTCATCTCTCTTACATATAACCAGGAGTTTTGAACTGACCCTTATTTATCAGGTCATTCTGATTAACCAGTGTTACGTTTAAACAAGCTTTAATTTTGAAGCTGATATACTTAAGCTAAGCTTAGTTTCCATCAGTCATAAATCCTGATTCAGATGGCACAGGAAACCTCAGTACTTAAAAGCAGACACTAATTTCTTTTAATCCCTTCTTCCATAACCGGGCGGAAAAATGGGGCTGAAAGCCAGTTCTAGCTGAACTTCTGCAAGAAAAAGTGGGCCAGTTTAGGCTCTATCAAGGGGAGAAACAAGACTTCCCCACTTGATTTTTGTTCACTTGATTAGAATCAAGAAAAGATTACATTCTTTACTTAATCTGACGCCCGTTCCTGGATTTCAGAACAGGACTGTATAATCTCAAAAACAATTGCCTGAAATCAGAAGGTAGAAGGGTACCAGTAGCCTCAGCCAGCACATTCTGTTTTGGGGATGCTATGAGTTAATTAATAACTGGAGTTGCAGGTTTCTTCAACCTTGCCTTAATGCAGATAGCAAAGCTTCTATCTCATCGTCTTATCTTTGGGACATTTGAGAAATGAAACTCCTTGTATAATTTTCACGGGTGTTCAAGGATGATGACACCAGTAAAGGAGACTGTTTGTAGCTAAAGGTTGAAATGAGGGTTCTTTGTGTTCTTTGGGCTTGGTTATTTTCTTGTAAATGTTTCAGTACCCAAACTAGGTAACATCAACCAGTGCTAAGCACTGATTTCCCTGGTTTGGGTAATGAAACATCTGCAGGAAAACATCCAAGCTCAGAGAGCACCAAGGATCCCTCAAAGGTGATGAATTTCAGCCTTTCTTCCTGCAGGTTTTGGGCCCCTGGGTACTAAGGTCCAGTCCTTTCACAAGCTCAGATCAAAGATCTGATTTGGTATTGGGTTGTATTGTTGCAGAAGCTGCCTCAGGCCCTGGGTGCATTTAGTAGCTATTACTCTAAACCTGAAGATGTATGAACCTCAGCCCTACCACGTGTCTTTCCCACGCACCTTCCTTTCTCCCTCCCAGATTAAAAGCGCCCAGCTTACATTGCTGTCCACCATGTCTCCATCATTTCCTCCTCTTCTCATTCCCTACCCTGCCTTCTCCCTGCCAATCATGGCTCTTAGAAGTAATGTGCCTGTTGGGTGTGTAAGTAGAGAGCCCCCTGTACTGACAGCCTGCTTAAAGTTTGCCCCCCAGAGGACATCCGGACCCGCCGAATCGTTGAGAAGCTGGCCAGGGTGGTGGCCGAAGGGGGCCCAGAAATGGAGAAGGTCGCGCTGGAAGACTGCAAGGATAACCCAGTATTTGCGTATGTTGTTTCCTGTTTTTCCACGTGTAGGGTGCCCTTGATAGGGATTGGGTCCAAACTCATCACCAAAAGCCCTAAGCTCCAGTCAGTGGTTCCCCTCTGAGTGGTTCCATACACGGAATCTTCTTCTCCTCCCAGGGCATATCCAGGACCCCTTACATCATCCTACTTTGGGGATGGAGATAAATTGGTCTGCAGCTCCCTGTTCCCATCCCACAAACAGCTTAAATACACCCCTTCGCCCTTCTTTCTTGCCTTCAGGTTCCTACATGATAAGAACAGCCCAGAATTTCTCTACTACAGAAAGAAACTGGCTGAGATGTGGAAGAAGGGCCAAGATGTAGAGGAGACCCCACCTTCTCAGAAAGGTGAGACTAAGTTTCACAGCTTCATGAAGTCATTTGCTTTGCTCTACAGCAGGGTTTCCCAATATTGGCAACTTTAGGAGGTGTGTGGACCTCAACTCCCAGAATTCCCCAGCCAGCATGGCTAGCTGAGGAGTTCCGGTTGTTGGAAGTCCACATGTCTTAAAGTTGCCAAAGTTGAAAAACTCTGGCTTACAGCGTTGTGATCAACCAGTCAGCTTAGATTAGGTAGTTAAAATGAATGTGATTGTGTTAACGAGATTGGGTGCATTTTAATCGGTTCCCCAATTAAGCATAACTTTCATGTTGAATTCTGGGTTCAATTACAGTCGTACGTCGAAGACTACTTGTACTTAAATTGTACTGGTTCTATTTGAAAGTTCAGAAGAATGGGGTTTTTTCTTATTGTTATCCAAAGAAGAATTCTGTTATGTTCAACATTCATATCTTGCTGTGCCTGGTAGATTTCTTACCACAGTTAGAAAAATGGAAATCAGACCAGAAATGAGCAATCAGGTCTTGGTTCAGACACCTCAGACATATAGTTGCTTGTATTACAGTTTCTTAAAAAGTATTTTTAGGTTGGTTTCTAGGGAAAATATTTCCTTGCAAATTAACAATGTGATTTGGATATCAAAAAGGAAATGTTTTGTGTTTAAAGTACACAGACTTTTAACTTATTACATAACCAATATGCATCCTTTAATATGTCCTGTGCACAATTCAGACCATTAAAGTAGTAATCATTGCAAGGGAAAATAAGGATCTAAATCAGGGGTGTCAAACTCGCTGGCCATGCCCACCCCCGGTTTAGCAAAGGGGGGGAGCTGTGATATGTCATGTGACAATGCGAGTTTGACACCCCTGATCTAGACTGAATGAAATAAAATATTTCCAAGCATTGCACCTTCAAAATGTTGAAAGCTGTTGTTTTGTCAAATTAATTCAGGGAAGAGATGTTGATAATTTTTGAATGACCATTAAATTGGAGAGTGTCTTGTCACAATGAATATGTGCTGCTTCTGTAATCCAGATGGCATTCATCAGAATAGATTAATCCTTTGCACTGAGGTTTCATTACAGCTGTATTCTCAGTCTTGGCACCTTTAAGATATGTGGATTTCAGCTCCCAGAATTCCTCAGCCAGCCATGTTGGCTGGGGAATTGTGAGAGTTGAAATCCACATATCTTAAAGGTGCCACGATTGAGTAATAATGTACTAGACTAAAGTATCATTCTTGGCCTTTGCAGCTATTTAAGGACCTGCTTGAGAAGCATTTCCTTGGTTTAGCAATGTAATGGAAAACCTCCAAACCACTGCCACACTTCCAGGCTAACATTCTCCCAGTCTTTTTTAGAGCAATGTCAAAGGCTAGATCCATTTTTTTTTCTAACTTGCATTTATAAAGAAAAAGAGGGAACAAAGCAAACATTTCAACCATCCTCTTCCCACTTATTCCAACCTTTGGGATCCTTAAAGCCAGATTAATCTTGTGACTGTTGGGTGTGTGAGTTGGGACACCGTACTGACAGCCTGCTTAAAGTTTCACCCCCAGAGGATGAAGAGACCAAGGACTGTGCTGAGAAGCTGGCTCGGTTTGTGGCTGACGGGGGCCCCGTGGTGGAAATGGTTGCCCTGAAAAACCACCGAGAGAATCAGTCATTCAGGTAAAGAGGGCTGGTGAGAAGGGAGACACTGGCAAAGATGCCAGCTTTTCAGATTCCCAAATGTTTTTTAAATGCTGAAAATCTCACACAATTTTTTTTTTGATGATCTGTCTCAGGACTGGAGCTTTCTTCTTCGTGGGTTTCAGGGTAGGTGGGGCCAAAAAAAGAGTCAGTTCCTGCCCCCCCCAAATCTGGACATTTGACCAATGAAACCTTAGTTTGATTCAGGTTGAACATCCAAACCCATCCTTCTCTGTTTTTATGTGTGCTTAGATGGGTAAATGATTTAAACTTGGATTTCTGAGCCTGATTTTGTATCCTGGTGTGTCAACTAAGTTTAAATCTGAGGGGATAATGATTTGATCAACTTTCTGTGGAGACCATGTGAAAGAGTTACTGAAAACAAAGTCAAACCATAAACCTGTTTTCTGTGGGAAGTGCATACTCCTATTGCAGTTGTGTTTATCTTCCAAGATTTGAATTGTGTGTGGAGGTGGTTTGAAGAGTGTGGAGGTGGAGCTGTATGTGTGTATTGCAGAATTGGCAATTCTTGTAATGGAAATAAAAAAGACACTCATGGGTTCACAAAACTCTTTACATGCCCTCCCGAAAGTAGCTGGATAAGCTGTTGGGTTTATTGTCTCTGTAAATGACAACTTTAGATTTAGAGTGGCTTTAGATGGATTTAGAGTGGCTGTGTCAGACTTTCCTCAGCTTGATCCTCTAAGTAAGAATGACCCTTAACTCCTTTTGTTGAGAAAGGTATAGTTTACTAGAAGTCAAGTGAATTACAGTAGTGCATAGCCAGAACTGAAAATCACTTGCCAAAATCCTCAAGTCTAACTTTCCCCTCCCTTAGTTGTCTCCCATTACTGTCCCCCTCCTCCCATGTCAAATCAAATTCAAACAAGATGTTTTAGAACAATCACTTCAGGCATAGGTTTGGTATGCAGCTGTGTCCTGTTGCCAGCCAGTTAATTTTGAAGCCCACCTCGGAGAGATACCGTAAACTTTCGTTTTCCCTTGAAGCATCCCCCATCCCATCCAGCCTACCTCCCCCCCCCCCCCCCCCNCCCCCCCCCCCCCCAAGGTTCATGGCAACTGATACTGAATGGTAGCCAAAGTGCAAGCATGAGGTGGCAGCTGACACCCTTGTTTTGTTTTGTGTACGCTTGCAGATTTCTGTACGAGCCTAATAGTTCTGGATACAAGTATTACCAGCAGAAGCTGGAGGAATTCCGGAAAGCCAACAGTAACATTGAGGGCATGCCGCCAATATCAGAAGCCAACCTAAAGCGCAAGGCCTCTTCTGAGGGAGGGCCTTCCTCTTCCATTTCTTCTTCCTCCTCCTTCTCCTCTTCCTCCTCAACACCAGCACCCCCGGTTTCTCTGCCGAAGCAGGCAGCCTCATCCAGTGTGAAGAAAAAGCGGAAAAGCCGGTGGGGCCCAGAGGAAGAGAAGGTGGACTTGCCTCCTCCAGAGCTTGCTCAGCAGACGCAGGAGCTGTCGCCAACACCGTTGTCTGGTTAGCACTTGTTGTATTTTAAAGCCAGTGCAGAGCTGGGGTTTGTGAGGGGGCTTTTGCGGGGGTGAGTTTCCTTACCCAGGCAGCCAGTTTTCTTTCAAGCAGAGGGTAAAGTGCTAGAGAAGCAGCTTCAATACACCGACACCTTTATAACTGGCCACTTACTGACCCTTCAGGGTTACGACGGACCTACCGGCTGCACTTGACGTACTACAACTGAGTTCCAATTTCTGCCGCTTAGTGAGACAGCTGGGAAGCGAGTTTTGATCGGTTTTTATCGCCTCCCTTGCCACAGTTGTTAAGTGAATGACGGCAGTTATGTTTGTAGCACGGTTGTTAAGTGAATCTGCCTTCCCCCCCCATTGACTTTGCTTCTTCTCTCAATGGGGGGAAGGCAGATTCACTTAACAACCGTGCTACTAACCTAACAACTGCCATCATTCACTTAACTGCGGAAAGGGAGGTGATAAAACAGGTCGAAACTAACTTCGCAGCTTTCTCACTAAGCGACAGAAATTGGGAACTCATTTGTAGTCGTAAGTCAGAAGGTCACAAAAGGGGATCACATGACCCCAGGACACAGCAACAGTCATAAATGGGAGTCAGTTGCCAGGCATCTGGATTTTAATCACATGACCATGGAGATGCTGCAGTGGTCACAAGTTTGAAAAATGGTCATAAGTCGTTTTTTCCCCAGTGGCATTGTAACATTGAATGGTTGCTAAATAAATTGTTATAAGTCAAGGACTGCCTGTACCTTGAGGCAACTTACAACCCAGATTTGAAGTTCCAATGGTTGGAGGGTCATGTGACCAAACTTTTGAGAACTGGGCAGTGTGGCCCCTTTATAGCCATTTCCAGAATCCTATCAGCACAATTTGCCCATAAAACCTACAAACTTGACATTTGGCATGTATGTTTCTTTTGGCTTCTAGGTGCTCATGAAGAAAGGATTTTTCGAAATGACCATCAGAGGATTAGTATTAGGAATATCTTTTTAGTTGACACCTATATTATTATTAACATACTCTGATGCTCTGGAATTTTACTCCCCCTCCCTTCCTGAAAAGAAATCTGTTCCAAATGCAAAACACAAGCAGAGGAGAGGCGGTTCAGTCTCAGTTTTAGTTTCACAGCACCAAGCAGCTTTGGTACAGAACAGTTGAGCTAAGCCACACCAGGCTCCTTGCTGTCTCTTGCTGACACAACAAATACTGTTTCAGTTTCCAAACAGCTTCCTCAACTCTAGCCAGATGAATACCGATGGATGCTGGTAGGCAGAATTTCCCCCCCTTATTTTTCTCCCCAAAAACTAAGTCTGACCACATAGTTTCATAAATATGGGTATCGAGCTACTTATACATAAAAACAACACACACATCCTTTACATTCTGTACAATTGAATTGAAAACCCCTGATATTGCATTAATATTGCACTGACTGTACAGTATAATTCAACATAGTTACTGCCCTGAGATAGAAGCTGTTTTTCATCCTATTTGTCCTTGTCTTTATTGTCCTGTACCGCCTGCCAGATGGTAATAGTTTTTTGAAAAAAGATGCCCAAGATTAAATGGATCTTTAATGATATTTTGAATATTTTTGCCTTTCTTAATATTTTGCCTTTCTTAAGGCAGCAGGAGCTATAAAGCTCTTCCAAAGAGGGGAGAGGGCAACCAATGATATCCTGGTCAATGATGTTGTTAACCCTCTGGAGAGCTGTCCTGTTTACCACTGTCATCATGGTCATAAGTTGGAGAACTGCTTGTAATGGGACCTTTCTTCTGCTCCAGTGATGTTTTTTTAAGCCCCACCATGGCCATGCATCTGGCTGTTAAGAGCCTTAGCCTCAGAGTTATTGAGATTAATTCCATTTATGGAGAGGGTTATCCCTGGCAAGGCATTCAGAGACTAAATATGCCACCTGGCTGGGAAAAAATAGCATGTTTTACACGCAAACATTTGTAGCTTTCAAAAACACAATCACGCACGTATCTTCCCAGAAATAGTTCACTCAGTGGGCTCGGTGGATTTTGCTTTTGAGTTGGCGTGTCCAATGTTTTATTCTTCCAGAAAGCTATGCCAATTGCCTCTTTAGGAAAACAAAAGATCTTACTTGATTCTCTTGAACCCACCTTGTCAATGGCAGCTAGTTACCACTTTCAAGAACAACCAAAGAAGGAGTAAAATTGTTTTTCAAGAACGTTGAAGCTAAAATGTTGCTTGATGCACCTGGATCAGAGATAGTAGCCTACCCTAGAGGATAGGGTGCTTTTAAGCCACAATAGTTGGGGAAAAGAGTCCAATGGAGACTAAGTTCTTCTAATCCTTGTTTCTTTTCCAGTCCAGGACCTCAAGGGACTTGGCTACGAGAAGGGGAAGCCAGTTGGATTGGTGGGTGTGACAGAGCTCTCAGATGCGCAGAAAAAGCAACTGAAGGAACAGCAAGAGGTAAATTAACAACAGCAAGTGGTAAATTTTGGTGTGTGCTTGTTGGGGCTACTGCATTCTTTGGCTTTTGTGTCTCTGCTGCTGCCACCTCCATCCAGTTTATTGTGTATTGGTCTAGTTGTTAAGACACAGACTTGAAGCCAGGAGTCTGAGTTCTAGTACTCTCTTAGGCATGAAAGCCATCTGGATGACTTTGGGCCAACCACCAGGAGACTGAGTTCTAGTGCACCTTAGCCATAAAAGTCAGCTCTCTTAGCCCAGTTCACCTCACAGGGTTGTTGTGGGGAAGTAAGAGGTAGAAGGTGTGTTGGATATATTCACTGCCTTTTTTTTTAAATAAAGTTTTATTTGGGTTTTCACACATGCAAAATACAAGTAAAACATCTTTTTTGAAAATAGCACTTCTTTATAAGACACAAAACTCAATTTCATGCTCCTTTTTGTGTTCTATTCCATATCTTATACTATTCTACATTTTCTATAAAGTTTTTCCCCTCTTTTAATTTTATTTTGATTATCTCAATTCAAATCATTATATTTATACTTTTGTCTGTTCTGTTTCAATTTCATATTATCTT
>BHFT01036902.1:0-30161 GCA_004320025.1 Laticauda laticaudata
TATCTATCTATCTATCTATCTATCTATCTATCTATCTATCTATCTATCTATCTATCTATCTATCTATCTTGTTTCTACCACTGCAATTCTACATCTTTGTCACCACTGGGCAGCTAAAGCTATTTTCCTTTCTCTTATCTTTCCTAGCAGAGAATTGAGCAATAGAAACTATGGACAGTTGTCCTGATGGTATTTGCGTCAATTATAGTAGAAATTATGGGATTCAGCAGAAGTAAGCTCTGCCAAAACCTCTCAGGTACATGTAGATACAAATCACCTCCCTTGTACCAAGGGAAGTACTGGACACTTGTAGATGAAAGAAATAAGTGGTAGCACTTGTAACTTTAAGATGGGATTCCAGCATGGTGTCTAAAGTTCCTACTGAAATTTCCCTTGATGCTCCCACGTTTCTTGACTCTCTCTACTTTGTAATTGTCTTTAAATTTTGATTTTAATTTTGAATGCCATTGTTAAGGATGCTGGCATGCCACCAAAACAAAGGTCAGTTTCTAGAATTCCTTTGGTTTTTAACTAAGCTGGAAAATAAAAATGTTGAGTGGCTGCAGCTCAGTTTGTAAACGTCCTCTTCTCTGCCAAGAAAGACTTTTCAAGGAGAAGTAGCTACAGGAGTTTTCAATAAACATTTGCCTTGCATTTCCTTTCACCCAGATTGTCACAAGAGACCTCCATTTTCTCAAATTTACGTCAGTGTTCAAACTGCTGAAGCAAGTTGTTTATCATACAATCTGTTCAAACATGTTGCATTTGGTGCCCTTTCATTACCTTTGCCCCTTTCTCTGCATATATATCTTGGCTAACAATCGTATAATCCTGCCTTAAATTCTAGTTGCAATAGAACCACCTCCTGATTGCTGAGTGGAAATAAAAATCTGCCATTTAGCAGTTTCTTTCTCAGAGTAGTTACACTTAAGTAACTTGAACTTTAGATGGTGGATTCAAGAGGTCAGGCATTAAAACAGTAGTGGGTTGCAACTGGTTTAACAACCGGTTCTGTGTGTGTGCGCACACACTTTGCACATGCATGGAGCATTCAAAATAAAGCAAATTGAAGCTCAGTTGCTCACCTTCTAGGGCAGCCCCAGTAAGTAGAACAGCTGAGGCATGGAAATCAGCTGTGCCATGCAAATCAACTGAGCCCAAAAGAAGGAAATAAAGGACAGGATAGGGCGGGTGCAGGTGAGTGGGGCCAGCTGATGGTTGGAACTACTGATTTGCTTGAACCGGTCTGACTGGCAGCATCCCACCATTGCATTAAAGAACTTTACTATATCAAAACCTTATTTATGCCAGCATTCTGCTGAACTGAGGCCCACCCCTTTATTTCTGCCACAGCTTGTGGTCAGAGCTATACCTATTAACCATGCCTGCATAGTTTTCCATTATATTTTTCTAATCCACATTTAAAGCATTCCAAGTTGGCCATCCCTTCATATTCTTCCAGCAGATTCCATAATTTAGCTCTGTATTGTTTAAAAAATGTATTAACTGAATTTCTCATTAATTTGCTTTTGTGATCCTAGATTGGGAAGATCCATTTTCTTTTTGAGGCTTGTTTTCCTTTTCCTGTTTTGTTTTTTACTTAAATGAGTACAAACAACCTATCCTTTTCTATATGAAATTTCTTCTGTATGAAGAGACATTTCTTCTGTATGAAGAAATGTTACTGATGTTTAAATATATTTATGGAGAAAGTGATAAAGGATTATAAAGAGAGAAAGGTATTGTTTACAGACATATATGTGAATATAGAGGAACCCCAACAAATGGTTAAAAAAACAACAAGTACATATTGGGAAAATAGTATTATATACATTGATATATAAAAGAATCTATTACAATTATAATGTGCATATTAATGTTAGAAGTTGAAAGACAAAGATTATGGATATTTAATTGTATTATTATTGTTTTTATTTATTTATATTATTATTATTATTTTAAAAGTATATTAGCCCAGTCAATACACTGTGCACAAAATATGTAAAGCCCATGTCACACTGGCCAACGGATGCAAAAAGGACACAGCGGACGAGCAAAATGTTCCATCCGTTGTTACTATCCGCTCTCAAAAGGGGCAAAAATTTGCATAACCGGAGTGGATAACATGGACGCGGGGAGGACGCAGGGCGGATGCAAAGCGGATGCGGAACGGAAGCCCAGCGGATGGAAGCGGATGGGAGCGGATTGGCCCATCCGCAGGGCTTCCCGGGGGACCTCAGCAAAGCGGATGCGGAACGCATACAGCGGGATGCAGAATGGACGCCGAATGGATGAAGCGGATGCACAGAGGATGCACAGCGGATGCACAGTGGAAGCCTAGCGGATGTCTGGCGTTAATTGCACATGTGGGGGGATGCATTGCGTCAGCCCCCTGGATATAACGGAAGCAGCTCGGAAGCAGGTCGCCATTCAGAGGAAAGACCTGCTGCCGACGAATTGGCTGCCTTGCCTGCCCTGCCTGCATGTCTGTCCTGCCAGCCTTGCTCTGCAGCCTTGCTGCCAGCCTGCCTGGCAAGCCTCCCTGCCAGCCTTGCTGCCAGCCTCCCTTCCAGGCTTGCTGCCAGCCTGCCTGCAAGCCTTGCTGCTAGCCGGTCTGCATGCCAGCCCTTGCTGAGCCTTCCTGCCAGCCTTGGTTCATCTGCCTGCCAGCCTTGGTGCCAGCCTTCCTGCCAAAGCCTTAGGTGCGCTGCCTGCCTGCCCAGCTCCCTGCCAGCCTTGGTGCCAGCCTTCCTGCCAGCCTTGGTGCCTGCCTGCCTGCCAGCCTTGGTGCCTGCCTCTCGGCTTCTGCCAGCCTGCTGCCCCTTGGTTTCTGCCAGCCTCCCTGCCAGCCAGCAACCCCACAAACCATGCGGAAGCACAGCAAGCCTCAGCCATCTGCTGCCAGCCCTGGCAAGAGGGACAGGGCTACCATCCCCCCCTGGCCCTCACTCTGGTTCTGCTGGGGCCTTCTGCAGCAATGGGCTCGCTCTTTCTGGGCTGGGGTCTTCTGCTGCTTCTGCTTCTGGAGGAGCTGATGACAAGCATTCCAGCACCAGCCACCTGCAACAGCACATGGACCCTTCACCCCTGAAACTGAAGCGACCACGAGGAGTGCCGGAGACTTCATTTTTGTTTTATAGCTTCTTGTTAATATAAGTCTATTTATGATTCACACACTTGCTTCATTTCTTTTTTTAATAAACTCTTGCTGGAAACTTTTAGAAATGGTTTAAGCCTTTGCATGGCTTGTGGGATGGGTAACGGATAGCAAGTGGGATGGGTTAGGATACCTGTGGCATGCGTAATAGCTGTGGGATGGGTTAGATAGCAGTGGGATAGATAAACCTCCAGTGCAAGCATAGTGGGACTGTATGGTCCACCCTCCCAGGTGCCACACCTATGGGCCTTTATTATCAATAATAATGTAATAATTATCCACACATGTCAAAAAAACAAAACTCTTTATTAATGCCCTGTTTCATTGTTAGGCCAAACCAACATACATGCACAATCTCATCTGTGTGATGAGACAGCTGAAGGAAAGCATCCATTAAGCATCTACCATCCTTTCTTGCCCACTCCACCACTCCAGCTGGGGAGTTGCACAGTGTTTCAGGCAGGTTGCGCTGCTTCTTCGCTTCATGTGAGGCTGTGTTGGCGGCCTTTGCACATCCTCAATATCGATCAAGGTTTCGCCTTGCCTCCATTCCCAGGCTCTATGTCCCCATGTGCCTTGTTGGAGGTCCCACGAGCCTGTTCTGCAAGAACTGGGTAGCGGCGTGCCGCATGAGATTGTGCAGGATGCAGCAAGCTTTCATGATCCTCCTCACGGGTCTCTGGGATGCCTGCATGGTGGTGAGAAGTACCTGTAACCTGTTGGCCAGGATGCCAAAGGTGTTCTCTACCACCCGCCTTGCCCTGGACAGCCTGTCGTGAAGATCCTCTCTTCACGGGGGGGAGTCTGGAACCTGTTAGGGCCTTCATGAGGTAGGTTTGTGAGGGAGAAGGCGTCATCCCCCCACGATGAAGTAGGTACATCTTGCGTGTCATTGGGCAGGGGGTCTGGATCTGGGAAACCCACGATGAGTTGCCTCCCAGCTCCTCCTTGAGGTGAGACCTGGCATTGTATACGCTGGGCATCTGAAGATGAAGCCGTTGCCCTGAAGCATCGGTGTACATGAACTTGTAGTCAGCATCGACCATGGTGAAGAGGATGATGCTGAAGAAGCCCTTGGAGTTGAAATAAATGGACCCCGACTTTGGCTGGTGCTTTGCAGGCCACGTGCTTGCCACCTATGGCTCAAACGGTGTGGGGGAAGTTCCACTTCTGATAACCACTGCTCCTGCAACTTTTTCCAATCCTTCTTCAGTGGAGGGGCACTGGAGGAGCTCCTCCTTGTATTTCTTCAATGATGGCCTGCACCACTTCTCTGACCACAATGCTGATGGTGTTTGTATGGCACCCTCCAGCCGTACTGCATGCTCCTGTAAGGTAGGTCCCTGAGGCCAGGTGGCGCAGAGTCAGTGCAACCTTGCAAGCCCCAGGGTTCCAGTCGTGGGCCGGAAGGCTGGTGTTTGCCTTGGTTCAACCTGGTGTCAGCCAGTGCACAACTTCGTCAAACATGGCTGGAGGCCATCCTCATGAAGTTCTGGAACGCCCGAGTGTCTTCGTTCCTGAGCTCCTCCATCAGCTTGTTGTACAGTCTGTCCTCTGCTCTTCTGCGTGAACCATCTTCGGATCCAGACTCTTTTTGGGTGGCTCCTTTTCTTCTCGCAGTAGCGGTTCACCAGAGCCTGCAGATGGCTTCGCACTGTTGCAGAACGATGGTGGCTGCCGAAAGGACTTTGTTACAATCCATGGTGGACATGACTGGATGCTGTGGAAGGAGCAAGAGGCAGATGAAGCAACAGAGGTCAGCGACGCTGTGCTGCTGTTCTGAAAGTGGAGATGCAGATGAGTTGCTCCCGCCTTTTTATAGGCCAATATACGGTTTTCTGCTAGGGCATCCTATAGCATCCTGTAGGTCATCTCCTGTAGACATCCTTAATATCCGAGATAGGTCCCCTTTGCGAACGTTTTTTCCATTTTAAACGCTTTGTTTCTGTGCTGCATCCGCTAGGCATCCATTCTGCATCCGTTCCGTGTCCGTTCCACTTCCTCCCTGCCTCCGAGCGGATGCGAGTTGCGCGGATGTGCAGCGGATGCCAAGCGGATATAGCGGATGCGTACTGGATGCGTAGCAGATGCAGAACGGACGAACTGGATACATTTTCCACGCAAAAGTTTTAGGCAGCCCCAAACTTTTGGAGCAGATGAAACGTCAATAAATGGATGCTGGATGGATAGAGAGGAAGCAAAACGGAGGTAGTGAGTACATCGCGTTTTTGAACGGATGGTAAGGTTTTTTGTCCGTTTTACATCCTCTTTGCATCCGTTGGTTCAGTGTGTCATGGGCTTAAGGTAGTTAAAGGAAAATTACAAATAAAACATGTCTAAAGACATATCCCTTTCTAACTAAAAGATGCTCTTGACTTTCAATAATGTTAATTTCCATTTTCTGAAATGTCACCAGCTCGACAGTAGGTTTCTGGAAGTGCAGTGATCAAAATGGTTTGCAGTGTTTGAAATGTGCCAACTTTGGAAGCTTTCCTAATGATTTCCAGTATGGGATATATTTTTGGTAACAACCATTAACTTAGTCAATGTTTTTATCATATAGTGATCACAACCCACAACTCCTTTATGAGTTTCAGTCATTGTCAGCTGAACATCGGTGTATCAAATCTAAACTTGTTAGTATCCATTTTCTAACAAACTTGACCAGCCCATGGCTCTTTCCTAACACTAATCATTTAGAAGCAAGTTAAAAGTCAACCTTCCACAATAGACATCTGAGGAGTCAGGTAGTTCCCATTCTTATTTAAAGAGCTGCTCATTTCCTTTTTGTGTAGTGCATTGCACTTTTCCCAAAGGCTGCCAACACTTAGGAGCCACAATCAGCCCACAAGTTATGTAATCTTGCTCTAGAGGAACTCCTCCTATCTTTCAGAGCCAACCTCCAAAATCAGTAGAGAAATACATTTGGCTTTTCTTGCCAGGGTCACTTGTGTGCTGTAAAGAAGCTGACAGAACAAGGAGAAGGGCAACAGCTGAAATAAGTAAGGTGATGTATATGGAGGTACTGGCAAATATAAGAGTAACAGGTCAAGAGCTCGAAGGGGAGGGGGTGAAAAACTATACCAATATTTCTGTTCTGATTCTTGTTCTGTATTCCTTAGAACAGCATTCCTGAAACTGAAAAGTATAGGAAGGGATGTCCATGCTTCGGGACAATGCCAAAAATCTTTTTGAGAAAGATTCTTCTTTGCAGAGGCATTTCCACCTGGAAAATCCAGGTGTATCTATTTGGATTATGAGGCTCCTAAAAGCTATTGATACTTTAAAATGTTTGCCTAGAACTTAGAGGCTAAAGAAAATGACTCACAAGGGCAAACTGGCATCACTGGGGAGAAATAAAGGGGCAACAGTGGATATCTAGCTGTAATCAGTGTTTGGTTACTGTGATTTTGTTGTATACCATTTTCATTTTTAATAGCAATAGCACTTAGACTTATCTATTGCTTCACAATGCTTTACAGCCCTCTCTAAGCAGTTTATAGAGTCAGCATATTGCCCCCAACAATCTGGGCTCTCATTTTACTGACCTTAGAAGGATGGAAAGCTGAGTCAACCTTGAGTCGGTCAGAATTGAACTCCTGGAAGTGAACAGTGAGCTAGCCTGCAATACTGCATTCTAACCACTGTGCCAGCATGGCTCTTAATGCAAGAACAAGCTTGGTTTGAACAATTCCTTTCCTACTAGATAACCATGGTATGCCGTGTAGCAATTATCGGAGCAGGAGTGAGTGGCCTCGCATCCATCAAATGCTGCCTGGATGAGGGACTGGAACCAACATGCTTTGAGAGGAGTGAGAACATTGGTGGATTGTGGCGCTTCATGGTGAGATCTAAATATCCCATTTGTGTGACAAATGTACTGGGCTTGAAACTTACTTGGATATGCTGGAGCTCTTCTTATACCTGGTGCACCCCATGTCTGTTCCTTTGGTTGGCAAAATATTTGATAACTTTTTAGATCTTATCTCGAGATATCTTAGATTTATAGGGATATTGTTTATAGTGCGTAGTGAAAAATGTATAGAAACGTGTTAGAGTGTATGCAAAAGTACTGACCGCAGTTTTGTTCAGTTCAGGGTACATTTTAAATAGGTAGAGCAATGTTTCTGAACCATGGCAGTTTGAAGATGTGTAGACTTCAATTCCAACAGTTCACCAGCCTTGCTAGCTGGGGAATTCTAGGAGTTGAAGTCTGCATATCTTCAGATCACCAAGGCTAGGAAACTTGGGTAGAGTATAGGTGTCATTCATATTGCTATATCTCTTTACTCCATTCCATTATTCTTTGCATTGAGCAGGTCTCAGATCACACAGAGCTATAATAGAATTCAAGAAAAAATGGGCACAGTTCCTCTTCAGACTTATAGCCTGAAGGTATGGAAGTTGAGAATAGATAGATGACTTATGCTTGACTTGGTCACTCCTGGAATCTGAAAGAAAGATAGAAGGGGTCAGAGAGATCAGTGCCTAAAAATTCACAGTCAAATATGAGCTAGTGTCATCAAAGGATGATGATGTAATAGTTCTGCAACAATACCCCCTACTCCAGTGTGTAAGAAATTGCAATTAGAGATTTGAAGGGAAGATTTGAAATGCTAGCCCATGAAATTACTGCCTGCTCCCCTTCCTTCCTGTTTACCAAATGAGTCCTTTTTAATTTTAATAAATCTAATTACATATTGTGTGAAAGCACATTGGGCTGGCTCCAAGTACCGTTCATCAGATTTCTCCCCAAATGGAATACAATTGTATGAGATCCTGAAGCAGACTTAGAAACTGAAAATGGAAAAGGAGTGATATTTCACATAGTTTATTTTTCTTGAGTTGGCTGTTAAAATTAGTTGGCTGGTTGATGGATTGACATTTTTGATTGTATGGATTATAGTATGAACAATTTTAGCTGATTAATTGAAGGTATTTATAAATCTTGGTCCCATTGGGTGAACCATAAACTTCTTCTAGGATTCAGTAAGAGCAATAGCTCCATCAGACTTTGTGGAGTTCTTGGTGCTGTTTGAGCTTGGTTGCTCACTTTCATATGTTTCATTACCTGATTAGGTAGCTTTGGCACTGTTGATGTCTGTAAGCAAACAATTGAGTTCAGACAGTACTCTGTTCATTGGGTCCATCAGGCTTTAACTCCTATCTCCTTCCCACTTCCCACCTGTCATCCAGCTATCTCTTCCTCTGGTTCTAGTATGAGAAGGCATAAGAGAGAGAGCCCTTGGCTTAACTGGGAAATCATTTATGGATCTTATTGTAGGCTAGATTAAGAAATGGCCAACTGCTTCCATAGTTCATCAAGAAAGGTATAGGAAATCCCCAGGAGTCAAGTTTAACTCAACAAATCATTATTATATTGTAATATCCTTGAACAGTTTCTATTTCCAATTTGCAAAAGCATTAAATGTTACAGCTAAATTTTAAAGATCCATTTTAAAACAAGAATTGGGTATCTGAAAGCTCATGTTTTACTTTGCTTTGCTTCCACTTACTTGTTTGGTTGTATATTTTATACTGCAAATATGTGTGAGTTAGGATTCCCAGCGTGGAAGATTAAAGCAAGTTATAAATACTCCAGATAAATGTTTTTCAATAAACTAGTATTGCTACAAATAGTAGTTTGCAATTGTTACTTATATATATGTTTGCAAAAGACAATGTGGTAGTTAATGCAAAAATTGCAGGAAAAAATTAACTGTATTGCAAGGCTAGGACAGCTCATATCATGAAAAGTCTTCCTTCTAGTTAATAAGTGTTATTTGATAGGACTTTGACATCTTTCTTTTTGTTGCCTGGAAATAAGCTGTGGTGCTTTGTCTTCATTATGCAATCTTTCATAGCCATCTGCAGAATATTAATCCAAGTGCAAACATGTTGAGTAACATGAAGTGCTGCTTGACTGAGTACTGGCCATCTTAATCTTTTGGATTGCTTTGAAACTAACAAGCTCTTTGTGAAGGCTGTAGGGTTTTTCTGCACTTCAGCCTTAAACTGCTGGACTCCTAAGAGTAAACCAGCTGGAAATGAAGGTTTAAGAAGTTCATGTCCAGATTTCAGATGATTCCTCCTTTGGGCTGATGTTCTGTCTGGATTGCATTTTCCAAAACAGCTTCTCATTGTAGAATACCCTGTTTTTTTAATATCCCCGGAGCAGCAAAAGAAAAAGACAAAAACACCAGTGTTCTTGTTTTTCCTGCCACTCAGGCTACAAGGGGAAAGTGGCAGAAATCTTGTCAAATTGACTCAGGATTTTAAAAAGAAAGAAAAAAGAGTTGGTTCTGAAAAAGCTTACAGATTTGTTTATTTGGAAATCTGTTGCAGATCTAAACTCTTCCCCTTGAGGCAGCACAACTTGGAAAACACTTTTATGCAATGCAGAAAATGAGGAGTGGGGATTGCCTTCTCAGTGGGCGAGGGATGGCTAGAGCATAACGTTGTACATTCCTGCCCTCAAGAAATGATTGAAGGCTAGCACTGAGGCAAGTGGATAAATCAGGGAAGTTCCCATAAATTAGAGCAGGCCCAAAAGTACAGTCTCTTAAATGAGAAACGGTATACTGGTTGAGGCACCAGACTAGAAACCAAGAGACTATGAGTTCTAGTCCTGCCTGGTGCACAAAGGCACTCATTTTCTTCCTTCTTCCTAAATTTTTTTCCAGAAAAAAAATTCTTGGCTGCCATCCCCAAAAATATTCTTCAGATTCTTCAGACTATAGTCACCCACCCAATGCTCAGAAATAGATATATATTCCCTTTGGAAATAAGCTGTGCTCTAAACTTTGAATTTTGACATTCCATGCTAGTTATCTGGCTTACATGTCACTGATTGCTGATCCCTCTTCTGACATTTAAAAATGTTTTTGATAGAATTGCAAGTATAATCCCCATCCCTATTAAGAACAATTTGTACTCTTGAGAACTTGCCTGAGGCAAGTGTAGTTTAGTATTTCCCAGCCTCACAAAGACTCTTCTTAAACAAAGAAAGATTAAATATAAGAGAAAACCGCCACTTTTCTTCTTTTTTGACAAAAAAAAATCTTATGAAACCTACAAATGGCTTTCTTCCAACAAATTCAATTACTTGCCCTTTTGGTGATTGTATAATTCATAGGACTATTAGCCTTATCCTTCATGGGATAAAAAATGCCTCAGATGTCCTAGAGTCTTCGAACTAATGTTTCTCAATTGTAGAATTCAGATGAATGGACTTCAATTCCCAGGATTCTCAGCCAGCCATGGAGTTGAAGTCCACTCATCTTAAAGTTGCTGAGGTTAGGAAATACTGCACTAGACTCTTGGGGGAGGGCAATGAAGCTGCCACTGATGGCAATCACAAGGCTGAGATAAACAGTTAACTACTTTTGCAGGAGACAATAGGTCAGTCATCAGGATCAGAGGTTTGGTTTTCTGAGTTTTCAGACTCATGCTGGAGCCCATCCTCAGGGAACTTCTCTTTCACCAGAAAGTGTGCTTTGGCTGTTCTATGCATAAGTGGACACCTCACGTGCTGTGAAGGATTCCCAAAGTCGAACTGTTCGAAGTACTAGCTTCTCACAAATTAAGGCAAAATTTGAATGAAGGATAATGTTGCAGGATCCAGTCTGGGTAACTGTTGTATTGCATATATCTCTATGCATATTGGATGCATCTTCCCAATCCAACTGATATTCTAATTTCCATCTCTATTTGGCCATTGGCACATAGATACCACATTTAAGCTGCAACAATGAAAGACTGCTCCCCTTGGGGCTTTCTGTGCTAATTATTTACAGTGTTGTTTAAGCCCATGTCACACTGCACCAACGGATGGAAAGAGGATGTAAAACGGAGAGAAACACTTGCCAACCGTTGGTCCTAACGCTAATGCATCTGTCTATACTTCACCTGCCGTCCTTTTTCTTCCTTCTGCTATCCGTCAGCATCCGTACGACTGAGGGATTCCATCCGCTTCAAAAAGTTTTGAGCTGCTCAAAACTTTTTGAGGCGGAGAAAACTTATCCAACGCGTCCGTTGCTGCATCCGCAACGCATAATCGGGGAACATCCGGTTCTGCATCCGTTGTCATCCGTTAACGCATCTGCAACATCAGCTAGGCCAATAGCCTAGCGCAGCCCACACAACTCAAATCCGCTCCAACAGAAGCGGACACAGGGAGGACGAAACAGATGCGGACATGGATGCGGGCAGCGTGGTAGCACGGATGAGAAAGGATGAAATGCGGATGCAGCGTCACAAAGGAAAGCCATTTAAAACGGACCACAATAACGTTCGCCAGAGGGGACCTATCCTCGGTATTTAGGATGTCGAGAGGATGCCTAGAGGAGGCAAAAAGACACATATGGAAAACCTGATATGCCTTGATAAAAAGGGGTGAGCAACTCACCTGGATCTCCACTTTCAGTCCAGCAGCCCTGGCTGTGCAGACTCTCTGCAGCCTTCATCTGGATCTTTGCTCTTCCACAGCAATCTCGGCCCATTCAATGTCCCACCATGGATCAGTAAACACAGTCCCTTTTGGTAGCACCAATCGTTCTGCAATCAGTGCGAAGCACTACAGGCTCTTTCAACTGTTCTAACACGGGAGAAAAGGAGGCGAGCAAGAAGCGTCTGGGTCCGAAGATGGTTCACTCAGAAGAGCAGAGTAACGGACTGTACACCAAGCTGGGATGGTGGAGCTGAGGAACGAAGACACTCGTGATTCCAGTAACTCATGAGGATGCCTCCAGCCATGGTTGACGAAGTTGGGAGCGGCTGAACCCAGGTTGACCATAGCAGAGCATCAACTTCGCAGCCCAGCCTGGACCCTGGCTCTCAAGGTGGCACTGACTCTTGCATCCAACCTGCCCTCAGGGACCACCTACAGGAAGAGCGAGAACGGCTGGAGGTGCACACAACACCATCAGCATTGTGGTCAGAGAAGTGGTGCAGGCCATCATCGAAAAGAATACCTGGAGGACTCCTCTCAGTGGCGCCCCTGCCACCTGAAGAAGGCTGGAAACAAGTTGCAAGCAGTGGTATCCAGAAGGTGTAACTCTCTCCCACACCGTTGGAGCCATAGATATGGCAAAGCCACATGGCCTGCAAAGCTCCAGCCCCAAAAGTTGGGTCCACTTAATTTCAACTACAAGGGCTTCTTCAGCATCATCCTCTTGCACCATGGGTTCGCTGCTGAACTACAAGTTATGTAACATCGATGCTTCAGGCAACGGGTCGCTTCAGATGCCAGGTATACAATGCCAGTGACCCCAACCACACCGACACGCGCGCTGCGAATGCAACCTCACTCATGGGCTTCCCAGATCCAGACCCCCTGCCAACGACACACAAGATGTGCCCTACTCATCATGGGGGATGAGCGCCCGTTCTCCTCAGCACTACCTCCATGAACCAATACACTTCAACTCCTCAACCCGTGAAAGAGGAATCTTCAACTACGCTGTACAGGGCAAGGCAGGTGGTGGAGAACACCTTTGGCATCCTGGTCAAAAAGGGTTCCAGTTAACTTCTGCAACCACCTATGACAGGCATTGCCCAGAGACCGTGAGGAACATCATAGGCTTGCTGCATCCTGCACAAATCTCAAATCGCAGACCACCTAACCGCAGTCCCTTGCAGAAACAGGCTCGTGGACCTCCAACAAGGCGAATGGGGAACATGGAGCCTGGGGATGGAGGGCAAGGGCGAAACCTATCGATACTGAGGAGTACAAGGCCCTCAAGGAGAGCCTCATGTGAAGGGAAGAAGCAGCGCAACCTCTGAAACACTGGTGCAACTCCCCAGCTGGAGCAGTGGAGGGCAAGACAGGAATGGTAGATGCTTATAATCTGTTCATCACACTGATGAAGATTGTGCCATGTAAATGTTTGGTTGGCCTACAAGAACAGGGGCATTTAATAAAGCGAGTTGGTTTATGTTGACATGTTGGATAATTATTTACAATTATTATTGACAATAAAGGCCCATAGGTGTGGCAGCTGGAGGTGGACCAGTAATAGACGTTCCCAACTTATGCTTGCACTGGAGGTTTATCTGTATCCCATACAAGTTATTACCCATCCCCAAGGTAGTCCCTGCCAATGACCCACAAGCTATTCACCGATGCCCAAAGGTATCCCTGCCATCCCTCACAGTCTATTAGCCCATCAAAAGTCCCTGCCCATTGCACAGCTATTACCTCATACCGGGTGGAGCCCACAATATGGCAAAGGCTTAAAGGCATTTCTAAAAGTTTCCACCAGACTTTATTGAAAAAAATAAATGAAGCTAAGTGTGTTGAAAGGCCAAAGATAATCTTTATTAATAATAAGCTGTAAAAGAAAAATGACGCCAAGTCAAGCATCCAATAATAGTCAACAGGTACCACCACAGTCTCTGGCAACACTTCTCAGTCAGCGTCGGAGGTGTGCTCCAGTCTCAGGGGGTGAAGGGATCATCAGCGTGCTGTGGAGGGGTGGCTGTGCTTGGGGAGTGCTGGTCCGTGAAGCACCACTGGGGGTGCCTGGCTGAGAGGACAACAGAGACGTGTGTTGAGGAAATGCCTCAGGACAGGCTGGAGCGTCAGCCCCGTGATGTAGGAGAGCTTTCGCTGTCCTCCAGTGTCATGGGGGTGTGCAGTCGCCCAGTACCGATGACATGTATGTACTGAGGGCCGGGCTTGGCTGTGGGGTGGGAGGAAGGTAGCAGTGTAGTGGGGCTGGTCTGGTCTGCCAGCTGGTGAGGACTGGCGTCGGTGGCGATCGGTTGGGTGGGATAGCAGCAGTTGGGCAGTGGGTGGCAATTGGTGCGCATCAAGTGGAACCAGTGGCAACGGTGACGGTCCAGTGAAGCATGTGCCTGGACTGGGAAAGGGCTGCTGCCTGTGCTGCTGGAACCTCCTGGAGCCGTAGCTCTAGGTAGTGACGGGCCTGTGGAATAGACCTTGGAATTTGGAGTGAATCACCTTGGGTGGAGGAGCAGACCTGGACTGGGTGGGGAGGGCAGGTTCATGCTGGATCTGGAGGGTTGTGGAAAGGCAGATCGGTGATCCTGTCTTCCCACCTTGGTACTAGGGGTTCCGACCATGCCATGAGGGTCGGCTTCACATAGTAGGAAGGGCTTTGAGGTTGGAGGGATGAAGGACGTCGTTTGTGTACCAGTTAGAGAGGGAGATTACGCTGGCTCCTGCATGGGTGCCTCTTATCTCCAGCAGGACAGTATGGTCTGCTCTCCGCTGTCTGGTCTCTGCCTTTTCTGTGGAGGTGGAGCTGGGGGTGGATGCGGAGTTGGACTGTGGTGGAAGTGCCATCTCCTTTCTCCACTGCTCAGGGGTCTCCGACGCATTCCTCCGTCATGTGTTACGTACAGCTGTCGGGGGGTTCTCTGTCGTTGGCAATGCTGCCACAGACACGCTTGGAGACAGGAAGTGACTCTTCTGCCGAGGAGGAACTGGCATCTCAGCAGGCTGCGCTGAGAGAAGAGGGTTGTGAGAGGGGCGTGCTCCTCGTGGTCGGATCTCACCCTCCGGAAGCTTGCACTTGGCCAGTGACGTAGTTCTTCTTCTGTGCCCGTACAGCTTGACGCAGCCTGGCCAGATTTCCTTGAGGTGCAGCTTCCCCGTACCAGGTGTGCATTGCTTCCACCGCTGAGGAGCACCTCCGAGTGTAGCCCAGACTTCTGCCTTCTTCTCTCCAAGCAGCTGCTTTCTTTTGGTGTCCTATAGAGCCTGTGTCCCTATACAGCCTGTGTCACCTTCGGCCATATGATAGTCATTTCTCTCAGCCACCCAGCAACCTCATCCTCATGTTCCTCACTCGATAGTTGTATTGCCTCTTTTTCCATTCTCGCGTATGCCATCTTCTCCTTGGCAGACCCCGACATGGGCCTCATCAGAGGGCTTCCAGGTTGTAGAGGCTGCCTCCTTCACAATTACCAGCAAGCAGCAGCAGGCAGCAATAAGCAGGACCAGCAGCACCAGCAGCAACCAGGATCAGGCAGCAGCGAGAGTAAGCAGCCAGGCAGATCCAAGCAGCGCCAGCAGCGCAGCAAGCGCCAGCAGCGCAGCAGCGCCACATGCACGCAGTAGGACCAGAGCACCAGCAGGAACCAGGAGCACCAGCAGGACCATGCAGATGAGGAGCAGCGCCAGAGCAGAGTAGAGCGACGCAGCAGAAGCACCACCACCAGGAAAGGAGCAGCTTCAGTAGAGCAGCCACCACAAGAAGCACAAAGCGCCAGAAGCAGTTCACAGAGTAAGCACGCAGCAGAAGCACCACCGCCAGACAGCAGCATCAGCAGAGTTAAGCACCAGCAGAAAGACACCATCGGCCAATAAGCAGGCATCATCAGCTCCTCCAGAAGCAGAAGCAGCAGACAGCACCCGGCCCAGGAAGAGCGAGCACCTATTGAGACCCCAGCAAAGAAGATGACCGGCAGGGGTGGGAGGGCCCTTTCCTCTTGAGTAGGTATAGACTTTTCTTCCCCCATGGTTGTGAGCGGTTGCTGGGTCTGGCAGGAGGCTGTCCAGGCAGGCAGAGCGATGTGTCTGAAGAGCAGGTTTCTTTTCTGGTCTGAAGCTGGTGAACGCTGCCTTGGTGAGGCTGCGTTTGCCTTTAATATCTCGCCGGATGACCGCGAATGCATCCTGCCTGCATGTCGCAGTGAACGCTAAGGGCAATCTGCTAGGCATGCCGCTAGCTTTCCGCTAGGTATCACGCGCTAGGCTCCGCTCAGCGCATGCCGCTTTCATCCGCTCGGCACTCAGCTGTGCAATACACTTCAATATCCGCTGCGCGTCCGCTCTGCTGCCGCTGTATCTCGTTTCCAGGGCGTTTCGCGTTGGCTGGTGCTCCCGCCCGGAAGCTTGCAGGATGTGCCAATCTCGCTCCCATCGCTTTCCATTCGCTAGGACTTGCCGTGAAGCATCCGCCTTCCATCTGGCCTGCGCCTCCTCCCGTCCGTGTTCCTTCCGTGTTGTCCGACTCTGGCTATGCAAATTTTTGCCACCTTTGAGAGCGGATAACAACGGAGTGGAACATTTTTCTCATCCGCTGTGTCCTTTTTACAAACGTTTTGCATCCGTCGGCCAGTGTGACAGGGCCATTACAATGGCTATAGAAAGGTCTTTTTAAAAATAGATATATCTTGTTTTATGAGTATTACTTGCTTCATGAACAATGTATTTTATTTGTGTCAGTCAGCTATTTTAATTGCTTCTGGCCCACCTTTTGTTTGGGTGTTCCTATGGCTGATTTAAGAACTTTTTCCTTGCCATGTTGTTTGCAAGCAAATAAAATTGGGATAACAAACCTAGATTTTATGGACAAGTTCAAAATGATCCATCACTTCTCTCAATGGAATATACCATCCTTACCTGCCCCTTTTTGTTTGTACAACAAACACAGCAGAGAAAAATCTAGCACCTCAAATTTCAAGTTAACAGAAAATATTTCCACTTTCTGCAATTCTGTTTCTTTAAAGAAATTTCAGTTTCATCTTTGCTTTCCATTCTCTGCCAGGAGTCACCAGAGGAAGGAAGAGCCAGCATATACAGATCTGTGTTTACCAACTCATGCAAAGAAATGATGTGCTTCATGGACTTCCCTTTCCCAGAGAATTTTCCTAACTATATGCACAACTCCAAACTTCAAAAATATATTGAACTATATTCCAAGCATTTTGATCTTCTTAAATACATACAGTTTAAGGTAAGTGATTATAAGCTAATTGAGAAGGAATTTTTAACAATTGCCTTTCACTACTGGTTCATATTTAGTTTGTAGATTACAAAAATACTGATCTTTGCTGCTGCTTATGGATCTTGGATAACAGTCAAAAGATGTTTTATTATTTATTTATTCATCAAATTTATATAGTCAGGAAATGATTCTGGATAGTGCAGAACAAAAACAGTGTAAAACAATATACATGCCACACACAATCATATTGAAAAGTTACAAAAAAATAAACCGTGAATACAAACACTTTGATTAGCAATGGAGACATTTCAAGATCTCACCAGTTTCCCGGGACAAAGCTAGGTCTTGAAAGACTTCTGGATGGAAAATGGATGGAAGAAGGGAAAAATAATGAGAGGATAACAAATGAAGGGGGAAAAAGCATTCTTGGGTTCTCATTAAATTCTATGAGTAAAGCAAGATGATAAGATTAGAAGAGCAAACAAAAATGGCTGCTGTTGGCTCAGTTCTTGTTTGAACCAGAATAACAATAATACCTTGCATTTCTTCTGTCTATATCCCTGGCATTGCCTTTTCTTTGGTTTAGTGAAAATTTATAATTCACGAGATTCTCTCAGTTGAATTTGTAATGAATAAATATAATTAATAATTGGCACTGGTTTAACCTTTTGCATAATCCTAATGTGCTGAACTCCTGACTTGAACATTATTCTAATTTTCACAAGAGAAGATCTGAAGCCTGTTTTTCTCTCTGACTATAAATGTTGAATTCAAGCTGAGGATGAATTATGGAGAGGAGATCTGTGTTCCTAATATAATTTGTTTAAACTGGGTTCCTTTAAGGGGCTGATCATATACTGAGGTACATAAATCATGGTGTTTTCACTATTATGGCTTCATGCAGACTTGGCAAGCTTTTCAGATACTGGAAACTATTTCTATACAGCTTTGCCCCCATTTTGTTTTTAAAGAACATGCCTTAAATATCAATCCTAAAATCTCACAGTCCTTACTGTTCTCAACAGATATCTTGCAAGGGTTAGCAATCTTACAATAATTTTGCCATTTAAAGTAAAATTTAATAATTTGGAATTATTTATGTGTGATCCAAAGCATCATGGGCATTTTGGCATGACTGAGCGCTGCATTGTCAAGGTTTGGTTTAGCATACTGCACAGATTAAGACATAGGTATTACAGGTTTCAATCCTAAATGTATTTATCAGGGATTGATTGATTGATTGAGCCCCATTAAGTCACTTTCAACTCTTAGCAATCACATAGATAGAGATTAGGAATAAGTTTTATCACACAAGTAAACTTGTATAGGATTGGATTACACAATCCTTTTGTCAATTTTTTAAATTCCATTGAGAAGAATTATATACACATATACCCATATATAATATCTATGTACATATATCTCATCTATGATGCATCCATTCACTAATGCATCCAATTAGATGTCATCAGTAGTCACTTATATATAGTTGTTTTGGATCTTGAATCATACTAATTCCACAAGCATTAGGGCGAGGAAGTTAAGTCAGCTGTGTTGTTAGTGTGATTTTTATGACAGGGATACAATGTATGATATATTTGGGCATCATTGATTATTGTAGTGTTGCTTAAACACAACCTTTGTTTGTACGCAGCCCAGACCCAAAGTTGTGAGATAGGCAATCATATAAATTATTTAAATAAATATGTCCTTGACTGTTTCTTCAAAGACACATGTGACCAATATTAAGAAACACTCAGATTTCCACATCTCTGGCCAATGGACTATTGAGACACAGAAGGATGGCAATCTGGAATCACTTACTTTTGATGCTGTCATGGTTTGCTCGGGACATCATGTGTATCCAAGAATCCCAGTTGATAGCTTTCCTGGTAAGTGACAAATATATTAAATAGATATAGAAAAACATCAAGAAGACATGTCCTACTTAGGATTTATTAAAATTAATGGAAGTTATTATCTGACTGGAAAAAGCAGCCCTGCCAGCAGCCCTTTAATATTGTACGTATATGTGTGTTTCCACACTACCTCTGATCCTGCATATCAGGTTTTGGGCTCATATGAAGTCCAATTCACATGCAATAGTAGATGTAAGGTATTTGCTGGGCAAGCATCTATGTTGTTGTAAACATGCCTGTCTCTGACTTAATCAGCACAGTTTAAAAGGGGTGTCACTTCTCCATTCTTAACATGGACAGTTTTATATTTTTCATAATGACTGAACAGAACCAACTTTTGATAAACCACAAACGATGAAACATACTTTGTGAATTGTTTCTATGAGTGATACAAGAGATTCTCATACTTTTTCTTGATAAAAGTGCATTGTATCTTCTTCCTCATAGTTATTTGAAAGCAAAACTGAGCCTAAAGTTAAATACATGACTACATTAATATATCAGCTTTACTTTTAACAGTAGTTGCTAGCAGTGGGGAACTGGATTGGAATCATGGCAGATGAGAAGGAATTTTAAAACCATTTTCTCCTGTGCCACTATTCTTCCCTCCAAAGCTATAAAGAAAATCCCTTTGGCTAGCAGTAAGCTTTATTTTTAAGGGCAAGGGGCATTCAGACCAATTACTCTAGGAAAGAGTAATAATAGAAGCTGAGATGATAAGAATAGTATCAGTGGGAAAACTCAAGATGTACATCCAAGTCAGACTTCCATATGCTTTCAGTCTGTTGCATCATTGGTTTTGCTGGAAGATTTCAATTGTTGCAATCATAATTTGTTTTCAAACTTTTTTCACACAGGATTAGAGAAATTTCAGGGTGCCTTCATCCACAGCCGGGAATACAAAGGCCCTGAAAAGTTCAGGGGGAAGAAAGTTCTGGTAATTGGCCTAGGCAATTCTGGGAGCGACATTGCTGTTGAGCTCAGTCACACAGCCTCTCAGGTACTGCCTCTACCCTGATGGTCCTCAATTCTAGTTTTAGTTATTCTAGTTCTCAGAGTAACCTATCCAAAGCTGTGCCATTTTCTAAAGGGTCTATTTCAAAAAATCTTAAAAGTGTTTTCTGCTTACAATGATTTGCACATAGTGTAATGAGAAAAAATAGGGATTATAATGAGGTAAATTAGGGATTATACAAGAGTGTTAGGGTTGGGGTTAGGATTAGGATTCAAGTTCAATTTCTAATACATCCACATGGAGGAATTTTCCATTAGTACAATATGGACACTTCACTCTAAAACCTTGGAAGACCTTTGCCAATCTGTCATAGTGATCTAATATGACTTCTCATTGTGTTAAACCATAGTTTAACTGGAGGTATACAGCCAATATTAAGCTATAATTGATAGTTAGAATGATAGAGACTATGTTTACATAATATATTAAGCCACAATGAAGCCTAATTGTTCTGCAAACAGAAAATGTACGCTCTGGATTCTCACAGTGTGAGAAGCCTCCAAACGTAATTAAAAATACTTTGAACATGGAAGGGAGTTGAGAGGCCCCAGAATATAGATTTCATATTTTGGTATCCTCCCCTTGTTTTTTAAAGGTTTGCATCAGCTCTAGAAGTGGATCCTGGATAATGAGTCGTGTCTGGGACAAAGGATACCCTTGGGACATGCTGATTATAACTCGCTTTGAATCATTCCTCAAAGACGCCCTCCCAACAGCCATTTCTGACTGGCTGTATGTGAGGAAAATGAACAGATGGTTCAAACATGAAAACTATGGCCTGATACCTGTGAATAGGTAATGTATGAACAAGAGCTTATAATGAGATCCTGTGAAAACCCTTCTGCCAAATCCACACTGATAGGCAAATATATTGCTTATATTTATATAAGGCTTAGATTCATCTTTTGATTGAGTGATTTTTAATACAGCTTTCAAAACATTATAATAAGCAAAATAATATAATAACCCAAAGCTCATACAACAAAATGCTTTAGCTAATTCCTAATCAAGTCAGAGTAAATATGCTGGTGGAAAATAATGGAAATCATTCTAATATATCTGATGATGGGTCCAAGAATGGGGAAGCTGCCTTAGCTTCATGAGTATTAATGAGTATTAAAAAATTATTAATAAGTCACTTTTAAAGTGAAAATAGGAGACCATTGTTTAAATGTATGATAGAGTAACAGTATTGACTATATTTAATTTAATTCTAATGTTGATGTAAATACAACTAAACCAAATTGGATTTTCTTCTATCCTCTAGTTTTGGTAGTGTAAACTTGGCCACTTAAAAATCAACTACTGTTTTTGGTCCATAAAAAGTTATATACTCGTGATACAGACGTTTCCCTTTTTTTGGGGATGGGGGGAAGGATATTAAATTTGACTTAATTTCCTAAGCCATTTATATTACACATATATTAAAATCAGAAAAGTTCCACCCACATATGGTACCATTTTGTTCAATCCTAATAATAGCACACTAGCATTTCTACAAGATTATTAATGTGCTCATATCATTTTCTATATGACATCTACAGAGATATAGAAGGATCCTCTTTTTTGATAGCACTGAAGTAAATTGACTTTAAATAAATTTGTGTTTTGAATTATATGAAGTAACAAATATAATAGAATTTTAGATAATTTTAACAACATTAGAGTTAATATAAATAAAGACGTATCATACAGATTGGATTTGTAAAGCTGAATAAGTAATGTTCCACTCCTTGAAGCAGAATAAAAATTTGCCAAATCAAGATACTAAAGGGGCAAGAAAAAAGCCAAGAATGCAACAATACTCTTTCATATTCTCTGGGGGGAAAAGCCTTAAAATGTCAATCTGTTATCCTGCTGAAAAGAAATTAACTTTTTAACTAAATTATTTCTAGATAACTATAACAACAATAATTTGACTTTTCCAAGAAAGATATCATAAACTGCAAGAATAAATCTATAAATAAATCACAGTCTATCTGAATTGCTAAATAGTTTAAATATTCTTCTGAAGTGTGTTTGATTTGTGCAAGACACACATTTCACTTTATACAAACATTGAGATTAGAAGAAAATGGTCCAAGTTCAGGAAAACTATTTTCTCATCCATATCAGTTCAAAGCCAAAATCCAATCCAGCAAATGTTACATAAACTTTTATGTCAATCCCAATAAGCTAACACAATTTCACTCCTTAACTTTTTCTTTAGGGGTTGGTTTTGAAAGCTTCAGGACTTTTAGCAAATACTTGAAGAATTTTAAACATTTTATCTGGGGGAGTGGGAGTTTGTTCTGTATAATAACCCCTACTGCGGTACAGCTTTGCACTATGACTCTTCATGAACTGTAATATTGGGCTGATTTAAAGAACACGGAACACAAAGTTTGGAATCTTCCCAGATACAACCCTAATATTGATTCCTATAAAACAAGATGAAGGAGGAGAATGAAGAGACAGTGTGTATTAGAAGAAAGGATCATGATTTGGGAAGATAATAGCACAAGTCTGCAGGTCTATCTAGTTAGGATAATCAGTTGATCGAATGTACCAGCATTACCTGAATGGGTGGACTAGTGTCTTAGAGAACCCCATTGGCCTGATTTCTCTAGAGTATTAACTAACATGGAGAGGCATTAGCCAGGGGGTAAACCAGTCTGCTCATGAATCTGTTGGCCTGATCTGACCATGGGCTTATTCTTGCCTGAAAATCCCATTCATGGGAAACATATATTATTTACCATTTAAGCTACTGCTGTCCCATGCTCCTGCTGCTTGTCCAGATTGTGTCATTTGGCAGCAACCTACATGCTTGCTCCAGACTGCAGGCTACTACAGTACCCCATTGACAGTTTTCGTGCTGTTGGCTATATTTATATCTACCTACATCTTTCTCTCTCTCACACATACACACACACACACACATCTCCCTTAAAAATCCAAACACCCAAATGAATACAAATGAACAATAAAAACAATACAATGAAACTTTGGGAAAGGTGAGTTTATTGTAATAATGTAGAACTAAATGTTTTTTCACATCTCTCCTGGACAATGCCTGCACTTCCCCAAGAGTGGTACAGCTTATAATTTGGGAAGCTCTCCTATAAGAGAAACTGTCAAGAATGCTGTAGAATGTGAATGTTCAACTTTTGCCTTGCCTGGGCTGTATATAAAGTATATAATGTAGTTAATATACATATCACACAATAATGTTAAATGTCTATGATTTTGCGTGGCCGCATTATTAGTTGTCCAGGGCTGCATGTGGCCCATGGCCTGCAAGTTGGATATGCCTGCTATAGATCCTAAAGTGTGTAGGAAGTGGGACTACACATTTCCCAAGGTCTATTCTTATAACTAAGAACAAAAAATGTTTCATGCAAAATGACTGAACTATAAGATGGAAAGTGCTTGTGAATATGGATCTAATGAATGCGAAAGGCAAATGTGGCAGATAAGACAGAGCTATGGGGGAACTCCCTGGATTTGGTCCACAACCCAGATATTCATCACTGTGTTAAGATATGACATATTCTTTTATGTTCTTTTCTCATGGGCTGGTTTTTATTCATATTATAAATTGTTTACATTGAAGTGGCTTCAGGGGCAAGTCAAACATGTACAGCTTTTCAGTTCCAAAGGCCACACTTGGCCTTTCAATGGTATGATACGGTCACATCCCAAAAGTGATGAGGCCAAGACAGGAACTGAAATAGAAATTAAATTAAATTCAGTTATAAATATATGACAGTTCCTTCTCTCTGTCACATTAAAACTGTAATTTGGTAGCAACCCTTTGAGACACCTTAGGACCATATTTAGAAAAAAATCTCAGAGCCTCTGGTTGTTGTGGTTTGCTGGCAGCAGGTGAGGACAGATGAGGTCTCAGAGAGTGAGGGCTCAGATGAGGGGCCTGCGTGTGATGTGGGGATGGTGCCAGGATGATCAGGGAGTGGAGTGCTGCCTTCGGAGATTATGGAGTCTGGCAGCAGTGATGCAGAGGACGCCGAAGAGCCTGTGCCCACTGCGTGACCACGCAGGGCTGCTCAAAGGAAAGAGCAGCTGCAGCAGCACGGGCAACTCAAGAGTAAGGCTGCAAGGTAATGACCCCTCCCTTAATAGGTAAAAGCCAGTCTGAGAGACCGGTATTCTTCGCAGGAAGCAAAGAAGTTCTTGCACTTCAAGCCTTGTGGAAGTTTGGTTTGTGTTTGAAGACTTTTTGTTTGGAATATTTTTTGGCAACTTAATCTGGTGCTTTTGGCAGCCTTGCACAACCATCACAAGGCTCATTTTTATCAGAGACAATTAGTTTTAATAGCCTTTTAACCATGAATTAACAGAATTTGCAGAGAGGCATTAAAAGGCTTTGCTTTTATCTCTGTTTGGTGTTTGTTTACTTGGAGCAAGTTTGAGTCAGAACAGTGGTTTTGTACTTTGGGCAAGGTAACACTTAGCATCATTCATGAATATATCTAGCTAAACACATGCACAGTTTTAAAAGTAACAACTGGCTAAGAAAATCAACATGAACAATTTCTCTTGAAGCTAAACTGAAATTCCAGATTGAAGTCTTTTTTTCTCTCCAAATCTGCTCTGCTGAATAAACAATGAAGTGTGTATGTTTGAATGTATAGCAAACAGTGGAACAATGCAATGTAAATAATTTAAACATAAAAAAACCTGGGGAGGAATAACATGCCTGAGAATTTATATCACAAAACCATGTATCATAAAACAAGCAAATGCATTTGATCAATTAATTCAAAAAGAACAATAATGTTGATAAAGAGAAAGTATCAGCATTCTGTTGCTGTAAATTGGATAGCAGGAAAAAAAATGATATATGATCCCCCTACAATTCTCTTTCTGCCAGAGAGACTGGCAGAGTCAGGGTGAGGAGTTAAATGAGACATCAGTTTAATCCTTACATAGCCACAAAAAGAATGAAATCCAACCTACCTTGAAAGCTGTTGACCTTATCTAGTTCTCTCCAGGTGCAGAAGATTAGTCTAGAAGATTCCTGCACATAGGCTTTAACAATAAATCAATAATTCAGAACTTCACCTATGGACCTTGATTTTTATATCTGACATATCTTGAGACAGCAACTATATGAGCCATAGTGGCGCAGGTATTAGAATGCAGTACTGCAAGCTATTTCAGTTGACTGCTGGCTGCCTGCAATTTGGCAGTTCAAATCTCACCAGGCTCAAGATCATCTCAGCCTTCCATCTTTCCGAAGTGGGTAAAATGAGGACGCAAATTGTCCTGAATCTGTAAACTGCTTAGAGAGAGCTGTGAAAGCGCTGAGAAGCATACTGATATACAGTACAATCCTCTTAAAAATGTGATATCTGCCAACTTAAAGGTTCCCTCTCTTCTCTTTCTGCCTAGGATTCTGCGAAAGGAGCCTGTCTTCAATGATGACCTCCCAAGCCGTATTATCTGTGGCACTGTTGTGGTGAAACCCAATGTGAAGCAATTTACAGAAACCTCTGCAATATTTCAAGATGGGACTGTGCTGGAAGGCCTTGATTATGTCATCTTTGCTACAGGCTACACCTTTGCCTATCCTTTCATGGATGATGAATCCATTATAAAGAGTAGAAATAATGAAGTCACCCTATACAAAAGTATCCTCCCCCCATTTCTGGAGAAATCAACCATGGCAGTCATTGGCTTAGTCCAATCTCTTGGATCAGCAATCCCAACTGTTGAGCTTCAGGCTCGCTGGGCTACAAGAGTATTTAAGGGTTAGTGATAAAGCTGTACATCTTACTTAATATTTTCATGTCTTCAAATTAATAAAATTACTAGTCCTAATGTTACATGAATCATACAGAGGTGGCTTATATTCAAGTAAAACTTAACATCTTATATGAATGATCCGGGACCAGTATCTAAATTTCTGCTTTGGTAACTGCAGTTACTTTGTCAGATCAGGGTCAAAATATTCTGAATATTTAATATTTTTTGCAGGTACCATTGTTTTTTAAAACTTCTTTTTGATAATTCTTCACCTATATCTAGCTTCTCAAGGTTCTCTAAAGTTGTACATTCTGAACTCACTTCACATAAAATAATGTTGAATGTATGAATAAAAAGATGGGTAGAAGGATATGCTTTTATCATAGCCAATTCTTCCTTCTTCTACAGGATTGTGTAAGCTGCCTTCAAAGACCACCATGATGGATGATATAGATGAGAAAATGGGGAAGAAGCTCAAATGGTATGCAGATATGGCCTTTTAAATTTCTACCCATGTAAGACATTTTCTACCATCACTTCAAGTCCTAAAAGTCCTTTTAACTTCTGGGACAATTTATTAAAATACTAAAAGTACTTTGAAGACAATCCAATCTGCAAAAAGTGCATCAAACAGAAAAAAATACACATACACATTATCCCCTCTAATTGAATACTGATTAATACATTACTACAATATAAGTTCCCACCCCTTGCGAATCCCCCCATTTTTAAACTATGAAATCTATTTCCAAATTATTGACCTGTCTTCTATATACTATATTAATGACAAAATAGTTAACAGGAAAAGGAATAATAATAAAAAAGACAAGATTAAGATTTCAAAACTCTGTTAACAAACATTTATTGTAAACCACTTGTAGAAAGTTTGTCATGGCATTTTATCTATCCCAAATCATCCTGAAAGTTAAAAGTCATTTGTCTTGGATCAAATATCCACATTTGTTTCTTAATGCCATCTCTTATCAATCGTCCAATTAAATATAATAGATTTACTCTCCACAGTGTGTCTATCTTCCCAGTAAAATCCAAATAATGGTTTCCAGTTAGGTGTAATAAATCCAGCTTCCAATCTCCCTCAGTCTTCATAGGAAAAAGGAATTTGTCACTTTCCCATTCAGATAGACTCCTAGTAAGGCTATGTAGTTTTGGACTTCAAAGAGATGCATGGGATCAACTCAGTTCTCTTAACTGTAGGGAAAATCTGTCTGGTCTGCAACTTTAAGTTCAGAGTCCTTTTGTGAATCTTTATCCAAAACTACATGCCTCTGCATATTTTCCATGGCCATTACCATGTTGTCAAACTTTTTTTAAAAAAAACTTTCAACTAAAGATCCAAACAAGTGACCATTGCTTGTCTGTAATCTGATATATTGGTACTTTGTGTTAATTGATCAGGGAACAAAGAACACTAAAACAGAAGGAAACAAGAAGATATTGTCTGGATATTTCAATCCAAGGTTAAAAGAAAAAATTAAAGAGATAAACATTAAATATTTTGGGAATTCAAAAATTACAAAAATCCTGCAGTGAGAATCCAGTATTAATGTAAATCAAATTAAAGCACTTCACCATCCAGAAACTCATCATGCTTCCTTACAAAGAGAACAGAAGTTATTCAAAACAACAGAGCTCCCATTCAAATCCAGGGAGCAGCACTGCCAGAGAACCAGCTTTGGCAGCAAAAATAGCAGATTGTGAGGAAGAGTGAAAAAGCCAACATTCAGCAGCCACCTTGGGGAGCAATCTAGGACTATCTTGATACTCTTAATGTTGAGAAGGAACAAAAAAATCCCTCTGCTTCTTGTAAAAATTCTAGAGGAGTTTGGTAGCATTTTCATACTAAGACATTTTCTTTAAAGACATAAGCTTTCATCATGATCCACAGTTTACATCATCAGAACACAAAATAACAGAGTTGAAAGAGGCCTTGAAAGTCTAGTCCAATTCACTACTCAAGCAGAAGATTCCATACCATATTATATTATTTCCTTACATATATTTGGCCCATGGCTTCCTAACAGAAACCAGAATTAAATAAAGGAGAGTGAGGCTTTCCTTAGTTTTTCCTTGCTCTTTGAAATGCTTCTACCAAACTTTCTCTTTTTTTTCTTTCTTTTAAGGTATGGCCAGAGTGACACCCTGCAAACAGATTACATTGCCTATATGGATGAACTCTCCTCCAACATAGGTGTCAAGCCCAACATCCCATTACTCTTTTTAACAGATCCTTGGCTGGCACTGAAAGTCTTCTTTGGCCCCTGCAGTCCATACCAGTTTCGCCTCACTGGGCCAGGGAAGTGGGATGGAGCAAGAGATGCCATCCTAACCCAATGGGACCGAACACTGAAGGTCACAAGGACACGAACTGTGCCCAACTCTCAGAAGTGTTTCTCTTTCTCTGTTTTGCTCAAAATCCTTGTAATTCCATTTCTCCTTGCTGCTATTTTTATAGTGTTGAACTAATAACTTCAATGTCAAACGAGACAATGTCATGGGATTCTAAACTATGTTTTATTGGAAAGCAAAATTATCTCAATTTTTATAATAAACATTTCAAAAGAATGCTTGAATTTCACATATTCATATATTCACATATACGGAGTCCACATAAAATCTGAACATTTTAAGAGATCATCAACCAAGCATTACATGTACAGATTCTTGTGCAGATGCCAGACATCTGGCATCTCCTACAGCCAAAGCCAAAAATGCCCTGTAGAACTGACCAATGACCTAAAGGGTTCTATGCAGGGGTGGGATTCTACCAGTTCACACCTATTCGCTAGAACCGGTTGTTAACATTCTAAGCAGTTTGGAGAACCAATTGTTTAGAAGAAAATTACTGGCCTAATCCTGTAAGGAAGGCAGGAAGGAAACATTCTGATGTTGCTTACAGAAACTGCCTTTCTTCTAGACTTTCTGTTTCTGGAACTTCTCTGGAGCTTTTTTCCCCTTCTTTGCTGGTATTTTGATTGTGTGGAGTGACCATTCAAAGTTAAAATAGCACTGAAAAAAGTGACTTATGACCATTTTTCACACTTACAACTGTTGCAATATCCCCACAGTCATGAGAGGCCAGGTGAGGAGATGCATGCCTCAATGTGAGTGATATTGAGTTGGCCACACCCAGCCAATAACATGACCACCAAGCCATGCCCACCACCCAAGCCACGCCCACAGAACTGGTTGTTAAAATATTTGAATCCCACCTATATTCTATATGACAGCAATTCAGACACTTAAGGTAGTTGCAATCCCTCTGCAATCTTCTCCAGTCTAAGTTTATCCAATGCCTCTATCCATGCCCTTTATCAGTTTGGTTGTTCTACAATTATATTAGCTTTTTTTTCCTTCAAAAGTATTCCACTAATATTGGGACTGGTCTGGGTTCTTTTCTTGCCCATTACAGGGGCATCAAATTAAGCCAGAAGTAGTAAGGTCTGTTGCAATCTAGGATTGTATTTCAAAGTCTTAATGTGTTGCTAACTTTCCTCCTTCAAGTATTCTATAATTACAAGAGTTTCATTATTTAATAATTTTATTTATTTATTTTGTTTTGTCAATCACTGACAAGATAATAGGTATAAGTACATACATAGTTATGAATACATGAAATGGGTACATTTAAGAAAAATAAAAGAAACAATAGGACAGGGACGGTAGGCATGTTGGTGCGCTTATGCATGATCCCCTACAGACTTCTTAGGAAAGGGGTGAGGTCAATAGAAGACAGTCTAAAGTTAAAGTTTTTGGGGTTGGGGGACGAAACCAATTCTATCAGGAAAGAAGAAAACATGTTTTGTATTATTCCACTTTAATATTATTCTGAAATATAAATTTATCTTTAGTTGCAGCAACTCAACTTTCCCCCATTTCAGTATCCAGAAAATAATGAGAAATGTTGAACCCAGGTTCTGTTGTTTATTTTTCAGTGTTAATCATTACCACAATCTTGTAAGGGACAAAATTCTATTTTTAGACTTCTCATTTAGTTGGTAGAAATGAATGAAATGGAAGCAGACAACGAAGCTTCAATAGAAAAAAAATATTCATAAAAACAAAAGGAGAGTGCATTTTTCCTGTTCAGGAGTAAGGACAAAGGAAAGTAGAAAAATGATTTTCCAAAGATGTCCAAAGCCCTGAGTTTTTCTTCATTTGCTCAAATTATCCACTGATTTGCTATTGGCACTGTGCAATCGGCAGAGTTGCATATAACAGCAGAAATGTGGTCAAAGCATCGTGTTACATGACTGATTCTAATCTCACCTATAATAATTGTATTTCCTCTTTTATTTAAGCTTATAAGATACCTAAACTGGCTATAATATTTCACTTCTTCATAACTTTCATAGTTCCAATATTTTTGTAAGTATTGAGGCAAATATTTAAAGCAGATCATGTCAGAGGCTTACAAAATCCAACACTGCAAAAGCTTAGGTTACATAATCAGCGAAGTGTTAGCATTATTTTAATAGCAAAAGTGCCATTGAGTAGAGGCAAGAATATAGGAAGAATATTCTTACTGCAAGAATATAGGAAAGTATATATGTGTATCTCTTTGATTGGAAATCCATTACCTGTCAGTGGAACGGGGGGGGGGGGGG